>JAGDQP010000584.1:94754-153248 GCA_022664845.1 Lepisma saccharinum | reverse complement strand
TGGGCGGAGTAATAACAACTTCAGTAGCACTTGCCTTCGACATAGTTACGTGGAGACTGACGACCCCATAAGCAACATATATGCGTTATCAGACCGGAAAAGTCGGGGGTGGCCGCTGTTTCCCACGGTCGGTCCCTTCAGGACCGGAAGCTCCATATGGTAGGGGTCACCAAAGGTCGTGAGAAACGTCAAAATTAAGATTAATGGGGCACAGGTGTTCAAATTTTGGTGGAAGGGGCTCGGATAAAACGGACTCCCACTACTATGTGGATTTATATGGATTTGAAGCTAAACTCGAAGTGGTTTCGTCGGATCTGGACTATTTTGATCCGTTCGATAATCCGTAAATCCTAAATAATAATAGTAATTGTTTGTTTGTTGGTATTTGCCAAGCTTCAGAAGCAAATGCTTCATCTCCGGTTGATCATGAACTCTTGCTTCACTTTTCATTCATTCATTTCGAAGCATTTACTTCAAAATTTGCAAGCAAAAGCATCTGCTTCTTTTTTTATTCATCTGGCTCATTGCTTTTCGATTATTCGAATAAAATTTATTACACACAGAGTATTCCAGATAGCGGATGATCGGATAACAGGTGATTTTTTTTAAAAAATAATTATCGGATCGAGTGACTATCTGGATAACGAAATATTATTCCGGTAATGACCATGACTTCTGCCCAAAGGAGGTATGGGACCAAGATGAGCTGATTATGGTACACAGGATGGAAATAAAATTAAGTTGAGAACCTACAGTTTTAAGAGGACTGCAAACCAATTGTGTGCTTACTAGATATCGAATTCGGAATCCCTTGCTGACTAGACGAGGCCTTAACCATTTGTCTAGCGGGATCATCCATACTCAGATGGTAAAGATAGGTCCAGAGATAAAGATCCAGAGAACGAATAATTTAATTCACTAAATAGAAAAAATAGAGCTGAAAAAAAATTGAGTGGAAAGGTGAATTTTACGAGTAATGAAAAATTTGAAAAATTCGAAATGTGGACATGTAGAATGGAAATGGTAATTGGCTACAAAAGATACATAATGATAAACTACTAAAGAGAGAGATAATAGGCTAACAACTCCGGATACAGTATAGAAGATGAAACCCGTGAGGGCATTGCTTACGCTGAGACAAAATAGTAAAACAGTATGAAATTCAATGTGTGGTTTGAAGGAAAAAGGGGAAGAGAAATAATATCAACATATTACGGAGCACAAATTGTGTGATAAGGTGAAATCGCGAAATCAGACAACCGGAGAGAGAGAAACTTTCTTAGAAGGACCTGCCCACTTTCGACAGAACGCTAATAATTGTGAAGTTTATTCAGTCATTTCTTGAATGTTTGGGTATTCATTTGTTGGACTGTTCGCGTTTCGTATTATTTTATTTTCTAGATACGGATAAAATGTACTTTATCTGCTTCTAGTGTCACGCAAGGATAATGAAAATATTCTTAGAAGAGACTTCGTTATTCTATTTGAAACTAACTGACTTGATGTACAGTAGCCAATGTATAAGATTCTGTGTGCAGGTGTTTTTATACCTGAAGCCTGAAATAAACCAGTCGTTGCTGTCACGTAGATCTTATCTATCTTTCATGCCTACATGTTTCACGGATTCCTGAAACAATGTTAATAAACAATCTCTTTGTTTAATTTCTTGGAGAAAGAAAAATGTTGCAGGGAGAGCAAACGCGCTGATTGGTGCACGCCATTAGCTATTATCTTAGGAGAAGTTTACTGAAACCGATGAAAGAATGCGAGATGCTGATGCTGCTTTGCCAAGGCCGAATATGGATAGAAAGATCCGTTTTTCGCAGAACTGGCAGTTAATACGTGTTAAATAATACTCTCTGGCATATTTATGATAACCTGCAACTATAATCATAAGCGGTTGCTGCTGAAGAATTATGGAAACACTTCTTAGAAATGATAGACAGAGAAAGAAGGGAGAAATGACCGAATAATGTTTTTTTCTAAGACCTACAATTTTAGTTCAGAAGATGAACTTTAGTCACAGATCGGTCTTCGATCCATAATATAGGACTGGCACTCTGATTCATAGAAAATGGTCCGAAACCTGCATAATGTGGCTAATATATGGAACAAATTTAGAAGTTACGGTAAATGTTTATTTTAAATATGTATCAAGCGATTGCTGCACTGTTAAATAGTTTCGAACTCTGAAAATATTCTCATCATCTGACACTGTAGAAACCGGAGTGTACATTCTGTATTACCAGTTCAAAGTGGATACACTTTCTGCTACATATTCAAAAGATCTATGTAAACGCTCGAACTTGAGTGGGGGAATTCAGTTGCATGTACAAAAATAAAGCCCCCAAAATATACTAGTAATAACAAATAATAATCACTGGCGTGACAGACCAATAGGTCCTGAGCTTACCTTAACGCCATCTGTCCGCGGTTTGTGGAACTGCATCAACCTGAGTGACGGCTGTGTGGTCAGCACTGCGCTCACCTGACCATGAACAAGCATATCAGGGGCTTTCTCAAAATATACTTGTATTGAGGAATCAAAAAACTAATAATAGTTACGTTTAAGTTTTCACCTACTACCTGTTTGGGTAGAAATACAAAGATTTTATCTCTGGTTGGAATGATATTCGGAATCAACAACCGCGGATGAAATCTTGAGCAGTAGGGAAAATATCCGGCCATTAGTGGCGAGTTTGGGTCGGAATATCGATAATACAGTTTCGGAATGTGATATGTCAGAATTTGGGTATCACTCAAATGAAGCATAACTTCAGAAATTTACCAACATTAGAAGGCCAGTTCTAATAGCAACAGAAACAGAATAAATCCTATTCCAAGTAATACGAGATAAATTAATTCTAGATTCTCAAATATTACAGATTTGAAATCTAAGATTCCGGGATCAAAATGTAATTCTTGTAATTTCGGAATATCTGAATGGTGAAATTTAGTTATTTCCGAACATTGAAATTTCTGATTCTGGAATTGACTCGGAATTTCTGAACGTACAATTGGTGAAACGTATGTTTTGGTGAATTGCTTATTATATATCGGAGTCATATTTCTTGCATTGTTTTATGTACGAGAAGAATGTATTGAAAGGTAGGAAAATGACACGTACATTCTGCATAGAAACGTGCGCTCATTTTAAGACTGTAGAAGAAATGAAAGTTACAGCGAAATCTAGGGTCATGCCTGATTCCCAATGTCGAATAACCCAATACAAAAGAAAAATTACACGCTGCACTAAAGTAGGCAAAATATATTTAAATTACAATGTGTTTGCTTGCATTTAGGAGTATCCGTCCATAATCAACTATACTTTGCTTCTCGCTGCAAAAGTCAACAGGTGCTGTGGCCCTCGCAATGAAGAGTCCAGGTAGCAACAGGTCAGGAGAAAATCACTACGTACAACGTTTGTTTCTCTTACGTGTACTCACTTTTGTCTGGAAACAAAACAAAGGTTCATTACACAGTTGTTTCCAAGGGTTTCCATAAATAATAAGCCTAAGTACAGGCCATAATAACAAAGAGACTTCTCAAAGCAGCATTAACGTCAGACTAAGCATCACTAAATGTGTTGTCACTAGACCCTGAATTACACCTGAATCTACGTGAAAATATTTGATTTTTCCTTTCGCGGAAATATTATTTATGTATGAATAAGCTTTAAGGCAAGTAGTTTCCCGCCTGAGAAGAAGTAATTTTACCTTTGTTTTGTCGCTTTAATAACTTGATATCGACTTCAAAAAGCCTTTCAAATTGGTAAAGAGGAAATAATGTGGGAAACAGTGACGTTAGATCGGTGGAAAACCGGATGTTTCGTGTGAAGGACGGTCACTCAGTGAATGCGACCTTCTTCGTACAGAGCGCCTCCAGATAGCGGACGAAGACTGAGAGATACAAAGGAGACGTCAGTCAGTTCTCATAAAAAACAGCCTCCATTGTTTAATAGAGTCATTATCAGAAATAGATTATGGAGAGAGGTCCTTAAAACCACGCTTATTCTTTTTCATTAGGTTTGGTCTTTCATTGTCTGTTAGTTGCAGCTCTTCACATTGTGACTATTATTCATATTTGCATTATTTTTATTTAGTCTACTACTGAGCCAAAATTATTCTCGATTCTATTCAGTGAATTCTTTGTGTACATATTCTTGGACTATCGAATAGTTTGTCATTTTCATCAGTAGCATTACTGGAAATTCGTACGCTTAGACTGTGTTAACACTTTTTGGCGTCTCAGGGTGACTATCACTTTTTTTTTATTACATCAACACATCAAACGGTATAGATTTCCGTGATTCAACACAATGGATGTGTTGATTCAGCACTGTGATAGGGTTGGTATTGACACACTCCATTGTATTGAATCAGCATTCATGATATAGGCCTACCGGTTATGTTGAATAATCGAAAGCAACACCGCTTTTTGTATTGATTTGTATTTGGAACACCGGAAAGTGTTGAACACATCAATTTTCTGCAGTGTATGCATCCAGTTGTGTGGATTGCGCGGCTGAAAATGTTTTAAGGTGATTCATCCTCTACCAGAGCTGAAACGGATCACCGGGGGAATCGGGTCAAGTTTTGGACCGGGTCTCTACTTGAGACCCAATGATCCGGAGACTAAAGCACAGATTTTAATTTTTCCATAATATACACTGCTGCCTTTACATTGTGTTTCTTTCAGGGGTGACCGGGGGTGTTACCCCCCAGAGCACCAAAGCACAACAACAACAAAAGTTTCTAACAATAATAATAATATATGGAAATACTCATATCCCCAGAACGAATAAAAATACCGCCGAAGGTGTGCGAATAACAACCCCTCGGAAACGATATTCTGACAGAATTTGAAGTCAAGACCAGGTTACCGATTCAATCGGGTCACACGGGTCAATCTGGTCGTGCGTGTCTTGGACCGGGTCATTCGAGTCAAGTTTTTGACTGGGCCTCTTATGTCCGGGTCAGACCTGATCACCAGAAATAACCTAATTTCATCTCTTTCTCCTACTTTTGTACCCAGGTGATCTTTCAGACAGAGGCTACACCGGCCCTTTGTAGAATTCACACATCCACCGTATCCATTATAATAATATCCTTTGTTCATCAGGGTCGAAGAAACATTTTTTATTTCCTCCTTCATCTGATGTTCTTCTTGCCTTTATTGGGCTGGAATATTAAATTGAACGAAAATCTGATTCTAACCTTCCACCCTACGGGCACCGTAGAAGCTGTACAAGGATGCCACCACAAGAATATCATTATTCATCTCTCTGTGTTCATTTATCACTTTCTTCTTACCGTGGTTATTGATAATGGAAGACTATTTGGAACTTTGAAGTATTCACAGAACGTTCTTTCTTCCATAAATAGAACTTGCTACTTGGTAATTTACCTGCGGGAACTGCAGAACTTTTTCCTCAGGAAAGGAAATCAATGAGATATTTTGAGTTCTCTCTCTCTCTCTTTCTCTGTCTGTCTCTCCCTCCTTTATCGATTAGTACCACTGTGAGCTATCATAATATGAGAAATCTAAACCCATTTTATGGAAAACGTGCATAGAATTTAATGTATGGAATTGTTTTCAGAAAAAAAATCACTGCCATTTGTTCAGCTGAAAATATGTTTTCAGCCAGCAATATTATAAATTACGAATAAGTCGGTTGTGCAGTCAGGACTCTATTACACGAAATAGCCTTGCGATTTATTGAAATTGGACAAAGTGCAGATATACTGTAATAATTGGCAAACTCGTGAGTGAATGTAAAATTAGATATAATTACATCCTTTTTTCTTCTCGGACTGATTAAACAATAGTCCCTGCCTTCTTCCTTGTTGATTAAACATATGGATTGAAATTAATAAAATGTGATGCAAGCATAATGGTGACGTAATGTGTCATGTAACTGTTGACCAGACATCCATTTGTGTCCAGTTTCAATATTCTGAGACTATACTGTAATCTGTGAGTCTCCTGTTAAGAGTAAAGCGGTTCCAAAAAGGAACGGCCGTAGCTCAGTAGGTAAAATTTTGGGTTGGCACTCAGAAGGTCCTGGGAACGATCCCAGCGGCCACCTATCCTGAGTGAGGTTTTTCCAAGGGTTTCCTCAGACACACTAGATAAGTGCCGGGATGGTACCTACTAACTAGACCTTGGCCGACTACCCTACAATATCCTCTCCCCACCCTATCCAGGTTTGAGTCATAGATGCTTAAAGACCATAAATAAATTCAAATTCAATCCAAAAACAAGACCAATTTGAAGATAATATTTGAGATTTCTTAAAATCTCGTAAACCTTTCGTAAAATTTCTAAAACCCAAAGCATTTGGTTATGACGTGTCTGCGGCTGCTGTCTAGAAATCAGTACTGGGAAGACAGTAGAGATTCAAGCATAGTTTACCCACACGAATGCTGTGATGTAACCTAGAATAGCGATCGTGGTCATTATTTCCGGACACCAAGGATTGCATTCACGAAGTGACAGGACGAAATCTGTAGCTACCAATATACGTAGGGAAGACAAATTAAGTTTAAAATAAACAGGTAAATGAAACCAAAGCTATTTTCTTTTGATTTTTTGTGTGTGCGAAAATACTTTTCCCAACGGATTTCACATCAGTCTCCCCGTATTGAAGTCCTGAGATGAGATGAAGTCCTGTCATTGCCACGCCTTCGGCATTTAGTACGCTTCTTTTTATCTCTCCTTTCTCCGGAAGTAAAGTTCGCCTGCAATGTTCGCTAAACTTTCATTTACTCACTTTCTCTCCTGAGAACAGGTAATTATGTAGAGAGCACGGAAAGACAATAAAAATTGTCAGAGACCTTCAGCTGGTAGAAATGAATGTACTTTATCAATTTTGGGTAGAAATAGAAAAGAGATATTTTAACACTATTTCTCAATCGAATGTATATTTTTACATAACATCACTTATTAAAAAATAAACACAAACATACATGGGTCACAGTGTCTGAATGGCATAGCGCTCACTTCTGGTGCTAGGGGTCGTTGGTTCGATCCCTGCCCATGCCATGTGGGTTTTGTGGTGGATAAACACCGTGTGCAAAGGTTTACTCGGGGTTCTCCGTTTCCTCCCACTTTCTTCATTCCACCAATTCATCTCATCATCATCCATCCAACCTTAGCCAAAGTTGACTAAAGGCCTTAAAAATTAAATTAAAAATATATATAATCTACACACAAAACCTTTTTTCAGCAAATGGATAGTGTTGCTACAATTTTGTTTATTTCCAGTTCTTAAGAGGCAGCAGTACTTGCCTACCGCGGCCTGCAAATAGAAATGTGCAATTTAAAACATGGATGTTTACACATTCCTAGGAATATCATGGTTTCACCACGTTCTTTTAAAAAAAAAAAAACTCAATAGCGCCTTGGTAATGTAAAGATAAATAAGTAAAGACTTGATGATGTATTTTTCTCTTAGAAATAAAGATTATTTTAATATCCCTCATTGCAACTTTCTTATGGAAATTTCTATTGTAGTAATCCTTATTTCTACAGAGAATATAGCTCACAAGGCCTTAAATATCTTAACAGTAAAAAGGTAAAGCTATCCTCTGTGCGATACGCACGCGCCGTGAACAGCACATGGGGGATGTGGAGGTAGCGCTCCACATTTTCTTGACCTGCGGTACGAAGTGAGGTGGGGTGGTCAGTCCTACGCTCGACCGCCTTTACCTTCCAAGGACACTCCGGTACTCAATTTGATAGGAGGCTGAGTGCACCTCAAAGCACCAGGCATGGAAACACTGTGAGAAAAATCTCCAGTGTCCTGGCCGGGATTTGAACCCGGGCTGCCCGATTTGTAGTCAGACGCGCTACCGTCTGAGCCACGGCGACTCATAAATATCTTAATAGTAGCATACAATATGTTAATGGAGGTGTTTTTTTTTCTTTTTGAACCAAATCAAACCATGATATTCTCAGAAATGTGTGAAAATCTATTAAATTGGACGATTAGTTTGCAGGCCGCCGTAGCCTTCTAGCCCTTTTCTTTTACAAAAGAATGGCGGTTGCTATCGATAAAAATGCGGTTAAAAGATAAATGTATGCTTTAGCTAAGCCTTAGCTACAA
Organism: Lepisma saccharinum; assembly: GCA_022664845.1. Taxonomy (NCBI): domain Eukaryota; kingdom Metazoa; phylum Arthropoda; class Insecta; order Zygentoma; family Lepismatidae; genus Lepisma; species Lepisma saccharinum. Next base: position 145,141 of record JAGDQP010000584.1, on the reverse strand, counting down.
CCTTTACTCATTTAATGCCGACTCCCTACGTTGAATTATGACCAGTAGCGTTCCATTCCGTATCCTTATTCCTTGTACAATGATAAGAAAGTATGTATACGTCATGAGCCTTTCAAGAAGCTATTTCAAATGATAAATTCATTTTTAAGATATAAGAAAATTCATTAAAATAAAAACTTGGAGAAAATGTATTTTTCTTTAAAAACAACATACAAACTACTACTAGTTGGTCGTTAGTGTACCCAGCGACTGTAACTCAGGATGATTTAGCAAATGGTACGTAAAACTGGTTATTTGAGTTTAGCAGTTACGATAGTGCTATCACTGTAAAATGTAATATGTAAACTATTTTTAAGAAAATAAAAAAGGTGCAGTATGCGAAACGTTGGTAAAGCGTTGCTTCGCATTGGGAAGGTGCTGGGAATCCAGCGCTCGGCCATCGTGTTGGCACGAGACGAGACAGAGAAATGACTACAGAAAGCGAGACGAGTTGGAGCTCTCGTAATGCAAAGAATACATCTTTTCGAGACGAGACAGCCTAAATTTCGTCTCGTCAGCAACACTATTTCTGACTGAGGTCTTTTCCGAGTTTTTGCTGTTACACCAGGTTGATGCCACGATAATACCTTCAAAACTAGAGGGCGGATTTTCGTCCCAACCTGAACCAGAGATACCTAAAACCATAGACTAAATAATATGATGATAGATAATTATTGTTTAGTCTTTGCTAAAAGTCATAAATACAATTTAATTTACTATGGCTGTAGTGAGCAGCTTAATTTTATTTTGAGCATTTCTCCAATGCGCCTGGAACGTATACAACCCAACTTACGTGCAGAGTAGTTTGGTCACATAAAGTGTAATAAATCGTGGAAATAAAAAATCCAAAATTTCATGAAAGTATCCATAAAGACGTATTACAGTAGAACGTGCAGTGAAACGAGGATATTACTTTGCACCAACAAGAGGCATATTGCGTCGCCCTTCCAAATATTTAAGAATTACTCTACAGACTTGACGTGTGATTTCCTTCCATCGTTGTTCTTCAACGACAAAATAAACTCACACATGAAGTCGGCAGAGTAATGTTTGAAAAAAAAAGAAGATCAATATTGCCCCTGCAGATGCGATAATGGTGATAGGTGTTCTGCCCGAAGACAAATTCTGACCTGAATATCCATGTGCAAGGTGAACCGACGGGGGTTGGCCATTCCCTTCCATCGGGTGAAGATGACGCCTTTAAGAACGGGACCTACAGTAAAGTGGGCTCCGAACTATTTGTGTTTTCAATAGTAATGTGGAATAAATATTCATTCCGAGAAAATTACGATGTTTTCATGCAATATTTGTGCTTCGTTACGTATTATGAGTGTCGATACGAAGTATTTTTTTAATGGATAAATTTTCAGAATTTTTTGTCATCATGAAAATTAAGTGTGTCATAAATCTGTTAATTTTTACGAATAGCATCTTTTGATTAACTCCAAATTCAAAATTGACTTAACATTTTTTTTTTTCTTTTGCCCGAGAGAACATCATTAGATTGATTCGTGTAGAGATTTCTATAAAACACGAATTTCTTCGCCCTGAAATAACTGTTGGTTCTTGCTTTCTAAGTGCGCGTGAAAGCAACTCAAATATTTTTATAATAAATCAGCTGTCCAGCACGTGAGGGACTAGCCACATTGGTTGTCCTCATTCTTCACTTTGTAGGAAGCAACTACACTGCTCTGGCTGGATGTTGTATTAAAAAGGATGAAAAGATGACAAATATGGGTTTATGAACTATTATGATGCTACTAAGATATCACGTCAGGTACGAACTTCACCAGACACGCACACGCATATTGCAACAACATCCAATTATTTGGACGTTGACCGGACATACGATTATGCAATAGGTGTGGAAGACTAAAAATCCACCGCAAAGAAGGAATGATGTATATTTTGTAACAATGCACGAGATAAAACGCGATCCTGGGGAGTTTAATAACCCCGTATGAAGTGTCAGGCACTTATGCTGCAGTTACTGTTACGTGAGTCACAAGAACATAGTTAAACTTTGCAGTACACTTATGAACTAAAATATCTTTGCTTTGAATTCGTGAGTGTTCTCTTTAATAATACGAATTGGTTTTATTGCGTCATCTGCTGAAAATGCGATACGCAGGTGCTGACAGATGTGATTCATATGGATTAAGTAAACAGCGCAGATTTTATGTACCCTGTCGATGTGTGTGCTGTATTGAAGATAGATTACGTACTCCACGAGTCGTATTTAATCGCATCCTATATTCCTTTCATAAGGTTTTTGTGGTGTTATGAATATAAGTTTGTAGATAAGCTAACGGTGACTAATCGCGCAACAGGATCTTAGTACAGGTGCTGCAGTTTAAATGGAACGAATGAATTTAAATCCGGGCTGATTGAATAACGCTGCTTGCTGGTTAAAATACATGTATAAACAATACATGACGTGGTAATAGGATTTGATGACTAAGAGCAAGCTGAAGACGTCAAACGATCTCAAAAGGATATTGGAATAATAGCGAATGCACAAATTAAAATAACTGATTATCTGAAATATCAATAGACGCCTGTTTGAAGTACCAGAGAATGAACCAAATAAGAGAATTTTATTTCAAGAGAAATTTAATGAATTAAAAAATAAGTTTATCAGCAAAGAAATATGATTCGTAATTTTTATTTCCTTCTGTTGCAATTGACACTTAATATTTTTTTTTTTTAGTATACTCTCACCGATTTGCTTGAAACAACATTTTTTTTTTTAAGATTTACTTTTATGGGCTAGGAGGTAAAATGACCTAATTTCGTGAATAGTTTAAGAGAAGACTACCTTCGAGGAGTAGGAAAATAGATTAATAAGGACCTTAAGTAACCCCCCAGCATTGGTCTCGTGAAACTTACGGAGATCCTGCAAAACCACAGCCACGGTGCTGGACTGGAACCCGCCTGAATGAAAAAACTATTCCCTAGAGCTGCACTTTCCATGTAATTCAGTATAATTTTTGGGAAACTAATGAAACTCTTGTTCGTGGGATTTTCAGCATGGTTCTTCTTTATCATGAACAAGTGCTAGGGCCCTAATTCGAGACACCATCCAGTCATTTACCTGGTACAGCTAAGAGAAAGCTTCAGTGATGATATCCGGCATGAACAGGATTTGAATCGCGCCACCCCAGCGCCTATGCGTAGAGAGACTTGCAGCTGGACCACGAGCCTAAGTTTTTAGTGATATGGCTGTGTTGTTGAGAGTTCCAAATACTGTGCCACGGACTGTCATCTAAAAGAGCTTCAAATTTATAAATTTTCATAAACAGTTACCTAGGTAATTTAGGTACTTTCTTTGTAATTGCTTTCGCTCAGGAACATCTCAAATTGTTTAATACGAATTTGAATTTAATTTATGACCTTTAGGCATGTAAGGCTCAGGCCGGGATAGGGTAGGGGAAAGGATTCGGGAAGGTGTCCGCCAGGGCCTCTGTTGAAGGTGCCATCCCGGCATTTGCGTGGTGTGACTGAGGAAAAGCCCTGGAAAACCCTCAGTCAGGATGGTCGGCCGCTGGGTTCGAACCCACGACCTCCGAAATGCTACGCCAACGCTCTAGAACTGATTGATAGGAGTAACCTTGGTTTACTTGTTTTATTGGGTTATGGTGCTAACAGTAAAAAGCAAAAATACCCTTATTTTACTGGCATGGGGTGAAATGAAAATCTTCCTCCTCATTAGTCAACATTCTCACGATGGCTAGCTACAGCTCTCCACTTCTCTCATATCTTTCATATTTGCAACCCAAACACCATAAGGGAACCAAGTTAATATTATTTAGTAGGACGTTAAGAGACTTCAGGACCTATCCCTTGTGTGTGTTTTTCATATTAAAAAAAAAAAACTTGGCAAATGATGAGCAACAATGAAGATTTGGAAAGTGGCCCAAATAATTCTTACGAATGTCTTTCAAATGAACTGATCTACGATTTGAAGAGTTTGATGTTAGTTACGGGAGAGAACTTTCGAAGCCTGGCATTATTATATGGACGAAATTTATCACCTAAAGTAAACAATCCAAAAATCTTTGGAAGTTCATTTTATATACCCTCATAAGTATTATCGAGACCACTTTCCAAAATTCCATTGTTGCTGGTCATTTATCCAGTAGTTTTTTAAAAATATATATTAAGAAACACGGAGTAGTTACTGAGGCTTTCTTCACGTTATTTCCACACTTTCTGGACAGAAGAATGTCCAGAAAACGTTTGGATAGTATCCTAAATTTCTGCTTATAATTGATCTAAAGCCAATGTACGCGTAATAAGATTAACTTTTTACATTTTAAAAACGTTTTTTGCTAACCTCAAATCAGTCGATTATTTTATCACTTCTTGTATAAATTTTTATTTTGTTATTTATTGTATTTAGACTTCTATGGTTCCGACCTGTATAGAGCAGAACTGAAACGGGTCACTGGATCATTGGATGGACTGGGTATCTGTGCCTATGCTTGAGAACCGATCTGATCCGGTGACCCGAAGAACAAAGCATAATTCTCAGTTATTTCCTTGCGTTTGAATAGTGTTGTGAAAAGGAGCCCACCATGGCCCCCGACATTTGCTTGATATGAGTAGCGAAAACACTGGAAAAAATCTGTCAAGATGTTCTACCGCTGGTATCGAACCCAGAACCTCTCGAATGCGAGGCCAACGCTCCACCATGTGATCTACGACCACTTAATACTTCTTTTATGCCTTTTTGCGTCGGATCACTATTAAACATTTTTTCTTCAACTTTTAAGTGTTCTTTTTCAGTCAAGATAATATGACTCATGTAGTTTTGGTAGCTAGGAAGGAAGTGAATAGTTGGGAGAGAAAGGGGATGGAATCATGAAACCCGGATCATCTTGGCATATTCCTTCAGCCAACTACAATGAACTTTGAATTCGTCACTTTTCTTGGTATATTTTGTTGGTCAATAAAAAAAAAATACTGAGCCGCAGTTTATCTTATGTCAAATTAACATGTTTAGAAGAAAGTTGTGATAAATTCCCACTTTTCCGGGGCACAAAACTAGAGCAATACTAGAAAACGTGTGTAAAGAAAGTGTACAATAAGCGTTTAATAATTTTCTTAGGAAGTGTACCTCTATTGAGCCTTAATGTTGAAAGCAAGTTTTTTGTACCTTTTACACTCTTGCGTTTGAATGAATAAATCTTATATTTGTATTATACAACTGTAAACATTTTCAGCACAGGGGGATTTGTTAACGATTCTTTGTGTATATCGCCTTGGGAAGACCATACTGTAGACCTTGCGTTTTCAATATTACGGACTTGTTTACTTTCTACTGTTTTGCCTGCTACAAGTGTATGATTATACTCTTGACTTCCTAGAGTTGTTTTCTCTCTCTTTGTTCTTTGTGCTAGGGATACATGAATACAAAAGTTATTCCATTTTTTTTTCTCCCGCCATATCCGCCCTTGAAGTTTGAATATCGTACTTGACCTTGTTATAAGTGTTATCTCGCAACCGGATAATTGGTGAGAACTAAGCTGTAAATATTATATAGACCAACCATTTTTTATACATTCAGCATTTATGTTTCCGTAATTAGTGTGAATTTAAAACGATTAGCATAATTAACTAAGCCATTTCGAAGTGAATGATAATTGCATTCCGTGGCAGTGGGAGATACTTAAATCTTTTGGACAAGGCGAAAATGTTTATGTAAATTGAGAGGATGGTTGCGGCCGCAACTGACGAAAGTGATTATACTGAACTTTGATGGAATTTCAGCGCACTGTAGAAAGTACTGCAATTACTTTACACGTTTTGTATGCATGTAATTTGAAATTTTCTTGGATTTGTCCTCAACAAGTGTAAGTGTAAGAACAAGGAGTCTGGGGAGAGTATAATTCATATGTATTTTTATTTATTTATTTGAAAATCTTCAGATACAGCCCAATTTTGGTCATTTTACACCGGAGATATTTAACAACGATAATTGCGGAAATGATTTTGGAAAGGACCCTGTCTTTATTGAAAGTACTATGCCACCATTTGTCTGGTGTGACTGGGGAGACTGGCACCGGGAATCGAATCCAGGTCCTTCCGATTGATTCCAAGGCTTACCGGTTGCTCTGCCTTGTGTATGTCTGTTAATGTGTTTTAAATCACTTCTTGAATACTATAAATTGAGAAAAGGCTCTGATGAACTCTTGGACATACATTTTTGCTCGAATATTTGAATATGTAGCGGGAAAATTTATGATTATACTATATTTTACATAGTTCAGTTTTTAGTTAAAAGCAATTCCTAATATGCTGTTTACTCAGCCGACCATTTTTTTTTCTCGCTCAAACTAACCGTTTACTCTTTTTCTCCAAGCTACCAACACTTCTTATTAATAAACTTTACACCTTGTTTGAGATATTGTACAAAAAAGTATTCCAATAGTAAAAGTGAAAAAGGATTCAATAAAGAAGTGATCAAAGTTTGAATGAATTTATTGAATTTTGTGACTTTTAGGCCTGTGAGGCTCAATCGTGTTAGGGTTGGGCAGAGGATGTTGGAAAATAATCAGCCAGGGTCTAGTGAGTAGGTAGCATCCCAACATTTGCCTGGTGTGACAGAAAAGTATTGGAAAAATCTCAGTCAAGATCTAGGAATCGGAAAATCCTAAGCCAACGCTTTAGCAACTGAGCTACGACCGCTGGGATGATCAAAAGTTGACTCGAGTAGTGGGAAGGGGGGTACAAAAGATGACTTTCAGAATGTAAAGTATGTAATTTTAACAGTAAACCAACACTGCTGTCTGCTTCAATACTAGATAGTATCTTAATTGAATCGACTGCAAAGTTACGGTCCGGTAAAACTACAGATACAGTAGTGCCTGCGGCATTTGATCCAGAATCAGATAATCGATGAAGAACTTATGCAACCCCCTCGACAGTGGCGTTTATTGGGTTGCGTACGAGGAAGGATACGACGGTTGTTTGCTTGAATTAATAATGTAATGTTTTCTTTCTTTTTTTTAACTTTTTGTATTCGAGTTTCTAATGGAATGTTGCAAAGAAATATTATTACCGCATTGTGCGGAGTTAGTGTATGGTGAGCAAGCCCCACATCGAAGAGGGTGTAAAGTTGATAGAAGGTTGGTCGAGGCGTGTGGCATGTCAAGGAATGGAAGATGTTTAATTTCGAACCAGTTATATTTTGTGTATTTTATATAAAGTTGTACGTAATTACAAGATGATTCGTATAATAGATTCAAGGATCATGTAACCTGAAAGGATAATAGTAAGGGTCCGTCTAAGACAGTTTGGTTAGCATGTTGATATGCAAGGTTGCTCTTTTTTACCTAAACTTTAATAATATATTGTACCATCTTAAACAAGCTTGTAAGCTTTAAGGCTGAAGCTTCTTTTGTTCAAATAAGTTTGAACCACTGTGTTTCGTGTACCCCATCAAGCGTGCTAAAACACTAACCACAGTATATTGTAATTGCTGCAATAAAGAGGGAAGGAGACGGAGACCACAAAGTAATTATCTGAAGCAATGATATCTTAGTTCTTCGTTTTGCTACAAGACCAAATTGCACACTACATAATCCAATTAGAATTATTCGACGTTGCCGTTTTTTAACATGTAACCAATACAAATCGTACGCCTGAGTTGAGATGTTGGCATTTTTTGTACCGTAGTTGGAATTTCGGTTTACTGTTTGTTTTGACAAAGCCCGGAACATGGAATACGCTGGTTACTACCTTGATATTATATATCTTATCATTGATATCTTCTAACCCAGTCTTAGCGAATGATTTGAATGGTTTGTGTTAGCATTTTAAGCATCAAAACCGCATCCCAAGAAGTCTGAGAGTTTTCCCCCCAACTTCACTACAAAATCATAAAAAGTAAATGTAATCACTCCAAGTAAAACTTTTTTGTTTGTTTGTTTTGCATTTAGATTGTGTTTGTTGTCTGTATTTCGATTACCTCGAAAGGAAGACTGTTCGTGTGATACTATGCATCAGAAACGTAATAAATTTGCATGACTACGGTTGTTAAATTAAGCGATAGTTTGGAATCCATTCTCTTGTAGAGAGATTGGGTGTTCAATCGTGGGTACATCAAACGTGAATTCTGACTATGGTTTCCATAAGAAAACGAGGAGAGTGATGAACATGAGTAAATTTTGGAAATTATCTTGCACATTAGTCACGGATGATGGCAATCATCTGTTTTTGTCACTTCCAGCCTCAGCATCCCAGGTTCCTCGCATTGACGTCCGTCTACAAAAGAGTGGGGTGCGTGATGTGTTAAAGTGGGAGGTAAATGGAGGTGGATCGATGCAAGCAAACCCGCGACCTTCACCAAGCTCGACCAGGAGAGGAACCCACGGCTGTCTGCCGGCGCGGCGAGCGAACGATTTAAAGGTTTCAGCAAGAGGAGATTTTTTAGCTGCTTCTGTTCCAGTTTTAATATTTGGAAATAGTTCACATATGTATCACTCTTGCTGTATTTACACAACTATTATGGTTCTTTCTTATTGCTCGCGATTATCATAATAGCCGATAATATGATTTACACAATATTATAACCCTTATTTCCCTGTCGTAGCTTAGTTGATCGTATTCGGAAGGTCATGTATTCGCGCCTAGCGACCGTCCATCCTGACTGAGGTTTTTCGGGTTTGCCTCGGTCGCACCATCAAGTGCTGGGATGGTGCCCTGAAGTAAGATCACGTGGTGAACTAAGGTTATATCCATTGGAAATTTTCAAGACAATTTATCGCAGAAAATACAAAGGGCTGAAAACTTGCACTATTTTCATGTCTTTGCCTTAGTAAATTGGATAAATATTCTGGTGCTTGCAAGATTAATAAGAGGTTGCGTGATGAGTGTAGCAGTTCCCTCTGCAGCTTTTCCTGACCGACTTTTGTGGCCGTAGTCCACTAATTCTTTAAGTAGTTTCCCGATTGTCATTACAATTATAGGTTAGCACCGGAAGTCGAATCCGGGTCTTCTCGCACCGAAAGCATGAGTATTAACCAAATGGCCAAGGAAGAGCTCTTTTTGGATATTAAAATGGTTCGGGTGTCGACGACTAGGATGTTACTATTCAGATTGACTGTAACTTGTCAATGTCAAGTTTACTTATTAATTAAGCACCAAACAGATCTTTCGTTGTGAAAGTTATCTGTTTTCTGCCTTAAAAGCTGAATATCGACAAAAAGCAAAAATGGCGCGAAAACTTACTTGTTGCCCTGAATCATCATCAAGTCCCTCGCAAATAAAAGCAGATAATTACTTTTTTCTTTGGCCACTGAAGATTACAAATTCTTATTCTATTCGTCGTTCGGTGTCAAAATAGAAGTTCCCGACTATCTGGAACTTAGTCACTGCACTGAATTTATTTTTATGTTGACTTCTGTTCTGCGTCAGCACTTGTTTGAACCCTCTCCTCAATGCCTCAAAAGGCGACAACAGTGAGGGTGAATTGTGGGCGTTAAAATACTTTGGTTTGTTTATATTAACGAAAGAAAATAGAAATAACGCCTGAGGAATGCAACTTTCGTTTGCGAAACGCAATCCAAAGTGAAACAGTTCCGTGCAAATAAATTTTACAATGTAAGGAACTTGTCATTGGTGAGACTATATTTAACTTTGTGAGTCATGCTGTCATAGAGGTAGTTTGCTAAAACAAATTATGTCTTCAAGGAACAAATATGTGCTTAGAATGAAGGAATTATTTATTGGTCTTTATTATATATGGATGGGGAAAAATAATTTTTAAGTACATTCGGAAAACGATTTTCAATGGTTCTTTCGAAAGCGACAGGTTCTTGAAGGCAAGTTAAACCTTCTCCATTCAACCCGATCTTTTTTTGTTTTTCTTTTGGTCTTAGTGTAATCTTTCTTCCTCAGTACTGCATTTCTCTTCTTTCCCCTTAACTATAGCTTCAATGGTATCTTTCAGTATACGATCTCTAAGTTCCCAATGTCCTATACCTCCAGTATTATTAATCTTATCCCTTGTTTATTACGAATTGTGTAGGCCTACACCCATGTGATTTTTCTATTCTCCTCCATGTTCGCATTTTGAAAACTTCCATTTTCCTTTTAAGATTCTTTCTCAAGGTTCAAGTTTCCTCTCCATACAATACATCGCAAATCGATTTCACGAAAAATTCAAACTTAAAAATGGATATATTGATTTTGGTTTTTCGGTATTCGTTCAGTAGTTCTGTTTTGAATTTGAATTTCAAAAACTCATGGCAGAAAAGTCCACATTCAACAACAATTTGAATTAAAAATGAAATTAAATAATATTAAGTTTTAAATTTATTTTTTAAACGAGCTTTCATGAAAACTAACAACTGATATTTTAAGTGATTGCAGGTTTCTCTGTTTATCACTTAATTTGTGTCCGCTGGTCCTTATTAGCGTGAAAAGTTCTGTCATGGTATTGATCACATTGTTAATTGCTTTCAGGAGGATGTGTCAGATCTAATCTACTCAGACAGTGAAAGAAAAAAACAAACAAAAGGATCCTCACGGAGAGGTCGACAGAGCTGATAACCTAAGATAAACTACGCTTAAAAATTAGGTTAGATTCGAAAGAATACAGTACAAGAAAACATGAATGTGATTTGAGTTATATGTCATGAAAAAGTTTCAAAATCGAAAACCTTATTATTATTGTAAAATTCCTACTACTTTAATGTATCAAGCGGTTTCGCTTTTCCCTTCATTGAGCAAACACAAAAGAACACTTCCTACATGTCCGTTGTGGTTGAGAATTTTTGATTGTTTGAAGAAGCAGTGACACATGAATAAACTGATACGCTTGACGAGACAACACTGAAGAAAGTTTCCATTCCGTCTTTCGTCGGTCGAAATCTCGTTGGGACTGATATCGCTTCCTTTGTTTCGTCAACAGCACATTCCCCAAGTCAAATCACTGTTGTCAACAAAGGGGTGCTTCTATTCTGGAGTTAATTACACATGTTGTACACTAGAGTACAGAAAGAGGCACGGGACCTAGTTTAAAATGCACTCTGAACCATTTGTGTCCCAGTGGGTCTTCAACCCGGTATCCCTTCATTATAGGGCAGCGAGCGTTACCACTCACGCACAGGTTACAACGCTTAAATTGCCTCAATAATATCCTCGTGGTACGAATTTTCAACGTACTGAACAAACTATAGTCTGGGCAACTTGTTTTCTCTTTACCAGCAACCGTAGTCGTGTAATCAACGTAAAACGTAAAATGGTGGGAAAATCAATGATTATTGCGCTCAAAGGTAAACACAAAAAATGGAAAGTCTTTACAAAATGACTACACTTACCTTCCCATTGTTTGACAAAACAGTTTTGTAGCCATTGTTGTACAGTTCTCGAGTGCATTGTTTATTGCGTGTTGTTTCTCAGTATCAAGGAGAAAAGTAAATTAGGGGGATTTTAAAGAGAAGCAGCGAAAGTCATCGAACTTAGTGTTTGTTCTGAAAACAAGGTGAACATTCCTGTTCCGCATTAAAAAATACATGATGTATCTTCTGCTGGTTTTACATGTATCGTGTCGTGTATATAACAACGAGTTAACAAGTGCATGAACATGTGACTCACCCCACTATCTTCCTAAATCATATATACTTCAGTTAACTACGCCTAGATATTTTTTCGTGCATTTGTCGTCGTTATTTAATTTATATTTTATTGTTTGGAGCTGATATTATTTATTCTTCGTAGAAGTAAGCTTATGTCCTTGAGAAATATTTTAAAGATAAAGAAAATAATCTTATTTCATGTGTCTTGCCTCATATTATATTTTTACTTGTTACTTTTGTTGTTATTGAAATGAATTAGAAGACTTTCCGAACCAATAACTGTTGCCTCACTAGATACTTGTAAACAAAGAGTTTCGGGTTGGAACCTTCATTGGTACACAAGTGATTTGGAATCCACTTAAAACTGTAGGTCAGTCCTTAACAATTAACATTATCCCCATTCGGTGGAAAGTAATGGTAAACTGGACCATATCTTAACTAGGGATGGTATCGAAACGAGACTGACATCAGTCTCGTTCTCGTCTCGAATTTTTGAAGACAGTCTTGGTCTCGTTTCGACCTGAAAATTCCGGTCTTGGTCTCGATTGCAAACCTGTCTCGTCTTGACACGTTAATCTCTGCCTTGTCTCGGTCTCGTCTCAGCGTCTCGAAAGACGATAGACTTTAAAAATTTGCCGTCTCTTGACTCATTTGAAATGTCTTTCCGATCTCAGTAAAATATATATATATATATATTAACATAGTTTGTTACATTGTTAGTTTGGGGTTTCGATTAGAAATATTATTCTGAAAAGACTGAAATAGAGAGGAAGAAAAACATTACGATTTTAAAGTAATAAAAAGCTTTAGTTAGCAAATATAGAATACCAATAAATGAGACAGATGTAAATATTTCTATTATGGAAATATAAATCCATGTTATACCACTAATTGCGAAATTGGTATACGTAACATTAAAGTTTGGCTATTTCTAATTATTATATATTTATTTACTGAATAAATGTTAACCTAAAAATGAACTATTTACATTTTATTTGAAATTTTCCATCATATAGTTTTCAAGAAATAAATCTACGCACATGCGGTATGTGACAAAAATTTTACTTCTTGCCAACATTTGTACGAATTAATTTGTTTGCAATATTAAAAGAATCAGTTTACATGTTCATAGGTATGGACTACAGCTGCACTATACATTAAAGCAAAAAGAAAAGAGTGAAGTGTTTTCCCGGTAGGCGCTACCTTCAAATAACAGCATATTGTGTATCGTCATAAACTGAAATAAGCACATTGGTATTTCAAATAAGTCGTGTTATCAGTTAAAATGTCATTCCAACAACCTTAGCAAAGCATAACTTAATAGATAAAAAATAACTTTAATGTATCTAAGACATAGTATATAGCCTCTTAGATTGAACCCACAACCACCCTAATGCTACACCAACGCTCTACCACTGACCATATCTTAACTAAATGAATCAGGATAATTAATTGTTCTGCTACAGAATTAATTTTATATAGGGAGCTCAAAACCTCTCTCTCTCTCTCTCTCTCTCTCTCTCTCTCTCTCTCTCTCTCTCTTGAATGAATGAATAGATAAATAACAAGAGAGAATCAAACGGACAGACTGACTGACTGACTTAAGTCTTAAGTCTGATATAATGTTAAAGTCTGACTGTATAAACTGGTCACGATAATGAAAAAATAATGATTAATCGGCACTTGCTCTTGATCCTAAATAAATATCTATGTGGCTTACGAAACACGCAAATTCATCGCCGCAGCAACAAACGTTCACCATAGGATTCTATCCTGGGCAATATCAAGCCAGTTTTCATCACGAACACCTATCTCTCAAAGATTTCTTCTAATATTGTCATCCCAACGACGTTTCAGTCTTCCCAACGGTCTCTTAAATAAATATCTAAAATAATTATAATTAGGTGTTATTTTTTAAATTTATATGACTTATTTCGTGGAAAACACAAAGCTGTAATTGTTCTGTCAGTTTTGATAAGAAAGGGAGCACAGCCCAGCGTTTAATGAATGTTAACAAATAGCAAAGCTAATGTGCGACTTCAGAGTACATGGAGCAGAGGAATGTGGCAAAGTCGCGCTTCATTACCTCGAGGCAACCTTGAACTTCAGGCTGTGCCGTTGGTGGAACAGCTTTTATTTGAATACAGGAAACTCTGTTGGGAACCAAATGTCACCGACAGTATACGAATCAAGAACGCCAAGGATGCACTGCGCAAAAACTTCTCGGCAGCCTCCAGCTGCAGATGCTTTGTGCTGTTGGGAAACCACTACCACTTGCAGTGATCAATTTTCTCTGCAGAGGGTGGGGTGAGAAGAGGGATGGAGAAAGGGCATCCTCTCCCTCATCTTCTCTCATCACAAAAGAATAAAAACCTCATCATCCCCTCTTCAAGAGCGTCAGAACTTGATTTGATATTCCACTTTAAAAAAAATATCTGGTGCCTGTAATCACCTTTCTTTACAATGAATGCCGTTCAGCTGTTGGGAGAAGTGGCTGGATCAGGATCACTGCTTGCTGGCATTTGATGGTTCTCTGCCTCGTCCATTGGACCCCCTCCAGATTGAAACCGGCTAATGTAACACTATCACAAGTGATGCAGTGAAATAAACTGAATTATGATACTCGTTATACATCGCTGTTCATATAAATGAATGCATTATTATTTGGTGCATTTATTTGTACTCCTTATAAATACTGAATTACCCCCCCCCCCCCAAAAAAAACACTGTTGTTCCGTCATAATAATAAATTGTTAAAATGAACTTTTATGTCACCCATTTCATTGTGGTTCTAAAGAAATTATCCCCTCCTGCATTGGAATGTTCAAAATAAATCGTTCCGTTGATGATCCTAATTTGTTCAAAATTGGAATGTTCCGTTGATGATTCTAATTTGGTATTTATCTTATGATAATGAGAGAAAGTTCAGCAAAAATCGCTGTCAAAATTACCTACACTCAGAGTTCAAATTCTGTATGAGGGATGTGAGCACGTAACGTCGCTCAGGTGAATGCAATTCTTGTTCTTACGAAAGTAACTGAAAAGCTAAAGAAATCTGGTTCATTCTTTCAGATTAAAATAATAATAATAATAATAAAATAGAGATTTACTTCCTATTAAATTTACCAAGTTACTGTACTTGACCTTATTGAGAAACGAGTCTCTAAAGTTGGTACTCATCTGTTATTACTTATTGTTATACTGAAAGATCAGTCTTCATTATAATGCGAACGAACTGTCTCAGTGTTTAGCTGACGGGTATGGCGGGGGGTGGGGTGAATAACTTGACGGGTATGACGGAAAAACAATGAATAACTTTGTGGGGGATCAGTTTCCCGTGTCTTATTTAGTGAACATCCGTTTTCAGTACTAAACAAATTAATTGTACGAAACTAATTTGTTGGAAATAATACTGCCATATAATTGAAAAAAGCGGATGCAAGAAAGGTTTACCGCCACTGATAACGTTCCAGCACAAAATGGGAACCATTCTTCCTGTCTCACCTTGATACAAGGAAAGGGGGGTTCTTTATAGCCGCTGTTTTACCTTCCTGCCTCTCTGAGCTGGGAGCCGTTTACGGCAGAAGCGGTTACGACGAAAACAGTAGTAACTTTTTTTTTTAGTGTGGAGGGGAAGAAAGATTCGCACTGTTGTGTACGTTGTGTTATCTCAGGGTTCGTTGTGAGAGCGAATTCTGTGATCTCTTTGGTACGCTACCTGTCTTTTTCTTATTCATCGTCTTTTTCGTTTTTGCCTGTGTATAAGGTTGAAGCAGCTCCCTTCTGTGTTGCTCCTTCATTATTCTGACCCCTGCTACTTCAGCTCCGCTCTCCCTTCCAATCATCCACATTCCCTTCCTTCCTTCTCCCCCTCTGGAAGCTTCCTGATGGGGTTGGGGGAGAGACGCCACGTCGCGGTTGCTGAGTATTGATTTTCTGTACTTGCTACCCTGTCCGTCCGTCCATCTAGTTTTCGAAATCACAAAGGAAAAATTAAAATTATTCATTGATTAAAGATAAATATTTCAGGACTCTTGTTCATCGACCCAATCCTGTATTTTTTTATTTTTATTAAAAATTATCATGTCTCAGAAGTTGAAATTCTGTTGTTTTTTTTCGTTTGTTTTTGATTTTTTTTCATTTGATTCTTTTTATTTTTTATATTGCTGGTTTGCGGCCATTCAATCCAGGAGTCAAGTGAGACATCGCAAGTAAACAATATTGAGGTTGGTTAGTTATAAAAGGTTCTCCATATTTCCTTCTTGTTCATCATATCCTTGCTTTTGGCTGCAACCCAAACAACACAAGCGCTGTGCGTGTTACATAGGAGATAGGGTATGCTACTTAATACCATCGCTTTCCAAGGTATAAGGTCGTAAATTATATGGAAATCTAGAACACTTACGCCCTTCTGTCTTGAACGCGACGATATGGTTACTGGAGAGCAATAGGGTTTTTAAAAAATGAACCAGACATTGCCTATGTATATATATAGCCTTCCTCTGGTCAAATTAGGTAGAGATGCAAAATTTTGTTTGAGCTGGTTTAGCGGATAATATAAACATACACGTTATTGTCCAAATATAGGCTATTTTCATATAGTTTACTGTATAAAAATACGTTTTAAACATTTTAATTTATAAAACTTAAACCTTCAGAATAGCCCTTAAAAGAACCATTAATGAAAAGAGAGCGTAAAAATTACCCTTCTGAGAAACAAGTTCATAATTTTTATTTGCAGTTTTTGTCTAGACAGTCACATATAAGCCAAACGCGTCACACGCCTCAGGAATAACGTCTCTGAACTGCCACTCTTCAGGGAAAGGGGACGATGGCGCCCAGAGCCTGATTCTAGGAACGATTCGCCTGGTGAGACAGAGAAATTATGGAAAACACAAGCTGACCAGTGTGAGCTAGCATCAAACCTACGTTGTCTTCCAACTCGAAGTCCTTGACCATAGCCACAAGGTCACGGAGCCTGGGAATATTGGACGACGAAAATAAATAATATATTTAAATTCACTAATTTAAATTTCGAAATGGCTGCCACGGTGGTCTACTGTTGACAGTATTAATAATAAATAATAATGATGATAGTGCGTCACTAAGCAATTCTGGCGATAAAAGTTACAAGTCGTGGACACGGAAGTCCCACAGGTGAGAAAGTTTATCTGTAACCTTTGCCTTCCTACGTATGGGATAACCATGATGATGTTATCGGATGACAAGATACGAGGTGTCTGTATACTGGTCAGCGTTCATACAAACAGCCTCAATGTCTGTTCAGACTGCTAATACTCAAGCTGTCTCTTTTACATTTCCTAGAGTAAATTCGTTTTGATTATTGTTATTATTATTAAATAAATAAATGCGTAAGGTGGTAGGCAGGATTACACAATGTCACTCCGGCTGAGGGTTTACAGAGTTTTCCTCAGTCCTACCAGGCGAATACCAGAATAGTACTTTCAGGAGAAGCTCTAGCCACAACCTTCCTGTTTCGATAGCTACTACCTCCCTGTTTCGACTTACATCGAACTGCAAACTGTAACGACTTACAGCTAAGGTTTCAGTGAACAGAGAAGTCCTAATGCAGATACTATAGCGTAAATCAACTGACGCCGTTGACTCCAATAAGAACATGCTATGAGTACTGAAGTGAGAACCTTGTTGAGCACGGACACAGATGCTTGAACGTGATTTTGCTGCTTTTTATGTAAGAAACGGAGCTTCAATATGTAACAAAATTTAAATTTTCGGGTCACGTATAAGCAATTTATTGCATTTTACGAAACCTACTACACAATAAAGAAAAAGTTATAACAAATGACCTACTGTAACCGAGATAGCAGCAGAAGCAGTCAGTAGCCATCACTCTTGTATTTTAGATTTCTAGCCTGTACAGGCATCTATGGCCTCAACCTCTAAAGTCTGAGGGATGGCGTAAGCAAAACTTCGGTAAGGGCATTTATTCACCGTACGATCATGAACTTCGGTCAGTGGGTCTTTGGAGTACTTGAAAGAACTCGATTCAGGATCACTGTTGTTGCTTGTATTAATCAGCTGTCTATATTTGTACTAAAGGAATTGTATACGACATACTTTCCTTCATTTTCTGCTATTATTGAACACATATGCAAATGTGCAGCAAAACTGATACTACACAGTAAAAAAATTAATAGCTGTGTTAATTCAACAATGCGGTGTCCCAACGTGACTACCACTTTTTGTGTTAAATCAACAAAACACACGGTGTTGATTTTGGTACTGGGAGGAAAAAGTTACGGCTGCAGCAAGATTTCAACATGGGTTGCTCAGTTACAAGTCGAGCGTCTTACCGACTTCGCTAAATCGTCAGATAGAAAGTGGACTAGATTGAAACAGTATAGAACATAAAAAAAATGTTGCTGAACCCCAAACATAAAGTTACTCTCACTACTTATGCCATGATTTAATAACTTTTCCATTCGTCAATTAGGGATCACAATCCAAATTCATTGAGATATGTTCTATTTCTATGAAAGGAAGAGCAGCATTTCACACGTTACGATAAGAAAGCAGTAATGCGGTCGCCATCTTGCTTGCTTTCATAGAAATAGAGTATTCTCAATGAATGGGAAATCTGGTTCCCAATTGACAAATAGGAAGTGATTAAACCATGGAATAAGTCGTGCAAGTAACTTAGTTAGTTTCGGGGTTTCAGCAACATATATTTGATCCCATACACTGTTTAAATCTATAGTGTAGTCGTTTAATTCCAATGTTGTTCACTAAATATCTTTTGCATCTAGTGCCTTTCCTGTCTGGCCATTTTGCCAAGTCGGTAAGACGCTCGACTTCTAAATAAGCAACCCGTGTTAAAATCTCGCTGCAACAGTAACTTGTTTTTCGAGCACCGAAATCAACACGGTGTGTTGTGTTGATCTAACACACCAAAAGTGGTAGTCACGCTGGGACACCGCATTGTGTTGAATTAACAAAGCTATTTTTTATTTACTGTGTATGATCTAACCAAAACTGGAAATATTCATTTCTTACTTTCCGCGTTAGGGGAGGCACTTTGCAGCTACATATACTACTCATTACGAAAGATGAAGTAATACTACCCATATCTTATAATAGGGTAGATTATTTGAGATATCTCACTGTTTAGCCCGCTATTACCCTCCACCTATTTTTCTCTCTTCCACCAAGCAAATGCCGGAGTGAAACTTAAACGAATGTTGTGGAAGCTTTTCTTTCTATTTCTGACAGTTTTCCGTGAAAGACGTCATACTTCATATTCTAGAAAGCTTAGGCTTTAGAACTAATACAATTCAACTCTGTCAACCTTTCTCTCTATTTCTGGTCTTGATTCTGAGACATACAGCATTTGAAGTTGATGGCCACAAATTTGAAAGTTTTGAAAGAATTCACGGCGTCCTTTTTCGAGCCCTGGCGTCTCGTAGAGCGTTCACCTCTTAATTCGTGGAGTCTTCGGTTCGATCCCGGGTCGTGCCATGTGGGTTTTGTAGTAGACAAACACCGTGTGTGCGCGCTCGGGGTTCTTCCACATTCTTCATCATCCATTCAGTCTGACTACTTTCTTTATAAGCGGAAATTCAAATTTAATGAAATGTTTTGATTAAATCCAAAAGCATAATGTATTGTCGTGATCATAGGGAGAATTAATTATTTTCTTGACTTCTCTGTTAATGTTTTTTTTTTTAACATCCTATATCTCGGTTTGATAGCTTCGATCTCGTGATAAACTGTTTTCCCACCCATTGTTTCCAGTTTCATAAAGAAAATTCTATTATCCGCTCAACGCATAGAAATTCGAATTGATACAGTTTAACACTAACCCATAATCTTGTATCGTTCTCTCATTCTAAGACAATCAATGCCATTATAGTCTGTGACTCTTTGCTGCTAAAAAGAATAAAACTGGCCTCCTTTCTTAAACTTCCTTACTTCAGAGTTAAAAACGAGGAGTAGCTTTTAAGAGCTGATTCACTTTACCAACTACCACAAGCGTTTCGTCACTCACTCCTGACAAAAGCAATTCCTCTCCTTGACTACCCCATTTCTTCTCCATTATGATTTCTTAACCTGGGAAAGTTATTTACATAGAGGGAATCCCACAAGAAAATATTTTCCGCCATGTAAACAGGCGAACCCTCTTAAATCTAAAGTGATGTAATTTTAGCTGGTCTGAAAATGTGCAAAGAAGAAGAGCATTGTTTTCTTTCTTAATTTTCCTATTATAATTCGTTAAGGCAAAATGCTGGGAAAGAGTGAAAAACGAAAAATTCGGAAGCGTTCTCGTGAGTAACAGATGCTTCTAACCGCCAGCAGTATAGGAACAGCTTGACATGTATTAAGCGTCAAATGATGACTGTCGGACGGACACTTTTGGATAAGATACGAGACGTGTATAAATATTTTCACTGTTTCGACTGCCAGTCTCAATTGAGAAGGAAGAAACTCACGAAATTCGATATTATAAACACTTGCTTGACTTTTAACCACACGTTATTGATAGTGACAGTTAAAAAGGACACATACAAGATCGTTGTTGGATGCACGCGCCACTCAGATCAACGATTTGAAAGACAGCTGTTAATAAATACTGAACGAGTTGCCCCTCTCCCCTTTCGACATAAGACCCTGAATCTTGTTGAGATTTTCAATGAATTGCTACATACATTGTAAAAAATTGCACTTCTTTTACATTATAAGAGCATCTTTTTTCTACTTCTCAAATGAGTTAACTTTTGATAATACCTTGGACACTTTTCATTTGCAGTCACCATTTGAACAGACACATACAGTTTAAATTAGGATGTATCAGTCAGCACTCATGCTATCCTACACAGGAAAAAATGGATGTGTTAATTTAACACTTTTTGATGGCCCAGGGTGACCACCACTTTTTGTGTGAAACCAACACAACATAAAAATTGCCTAAATAACTAACGCTATGGCTTATGGAACTCGAAAATTCATCGCCGTAGTAACAAACGTTCGCATTGGATTCTATCCTGGGCATTATCAAGCCAGTTTTCATCACGAACATGTACTTCTCGAAGATCTCTTCTAATATTGTCCTCCCAACGACGTCTCGGGCTCCCCAATGGCCTCTTTCAATCCGGCCTTCCAACCAGGATAGAATATAATCTTCGTTTTCCCCCCATCCGAGCTACATGGCCTGCCCACCTTAGTCGTCGCGATTTAATTATTTTTACGATATCTGGTGAATCGTACAGTCTGTGGAGTTCTTCATTATGCAGTCTCTTCCACTCTCCAGTCATCTCGTCGCGTTTCGGTCCGTATATCTTTCTCAAAACTTTATTTTCAAACACATGTAATTTATGTTCATCTGCTGGGTCGTACTCCAACTTTCGCAACCATAAAGTATTACCGACAGAATAACAGTTCTGTATATTTTTAAATCGCGATGCTAGAAGATTTTGGACTGAATAGAAACATGCGTTCCCCGATACTAGGCGACTTTTTATTTCTTCCGTGACCTCATTTTTGCTTGTTACGGGAGCCTGATTTAAATATATACATAGCGCCAAATATAATAATAATAATAATAAATGAGGATATGCTGTGTTCTTCATAGCTCAATAAATTAAAGCAGTAGATTATCAGCGAGATTACCTGGACTCTATTCCTGCTCCTGCCAACTTTTAAAAACATATTTTCTATAAAGCAAAAAACAAATGACTTAATTAAACATTTTTCGGTGTCCAATGGTGACCACCACTTTTTTGTGTTAAATCAGCACAACAAACTGTGTTGGTTTCGGTAATTCAACACAGTGGAGGCTACTAGATAAGCACTATCACATTGTTGAATCAACACTGACAATACATCCATTGTGTTGAATTACCGAAACAAATTCCCGCTCAAAAATGCGGGAGCGGGTATATAGTCCAGTTAATCTCGCTGATAATCTACTGAGCTACGAAGAACACAGCATATCCGTCATTTTATTATTATTATTGTTATTACATTTGTAGCTACGCATATATTTAAATCAGGCTACATAGGTAATTTTAAACAAAAAACCTATGATAAATTCAATTTGGAGGCCACCTCATTTTATAATTAAATTTGTACTTTTAATCACCTAACTAAAGAAATAGTGTATATGTTAGTCTATATTTATGCGCTGCGCTAATATCTTCTAACTCCTGAGCTCATCAGCTGTCAAATATGACGTCCGTCGACGAGCCCAGATTCCGAGGAAATCAATCGCGTAGGCCTGGGCTTCCACTTTGGGTACTATCCTTGCATTTATCTGGTGGAAGTAAACAAAGACACCTTAGCAAACAGCAGTCAAGTTGGGCGGAGTGAGCAAATCCAGTACACGATCATAATAAGAAGAGTCTTCTGACACTAGGACATGTGGGCTGAGTTGTCCCAACTATGCTTACATGTAATTATACAATGTACTCATATTAATGTACAGTAGTATTATAATTAGTTTTTAATGTCTGAAGCTTGTTTATATCAACAGCCTTCGTTAAGACTTTGTAACTTCATGCGTACGTTTCATAGTATAGAGACACCACATGCAACATATGAAAGAAATGTCGTTTCTGCCATGCATGAGAAGGGGAAGAGACATGCGTGACTGGAAACAGTTTATAAGTGTCAATGTGTAAAAGCATTTCCTGAAACAGCTCCAATTGTCCTACATAACCTTCACTGCAAAGGCAATTTTTCTGTTTGGAACCATATATACAAATACAAGCCATACTAGCATATCTAGTTTTATTCTGATCTTTTTTACCTTACTGCAATTCAGTTGCCATACGTTTAAATGACGTGATAATTAATCATTTAAAGTTAGAGTAGAGAAAAAAATACGCCGTACTTATTTAAGTGTTAAATGGTGTAATTTTACGTTTTTTTTAACACCAGAACTGGTGATTTCTTCAAGGAATTACGTCACGCCTAGAATTCCGTGGTGCACGTAAATCACCATACGAATCCTATAGCATTTCCCACATAAACAATTGGAGACAGAACACATAAAAAGTTTAGTGGGATATAAATTACGTTTTGACGTGCAATCGTGCTATCTTGAGGCTTTGTGTATACTGCTGAGAAGTGGTGTAACAACAACGCATATGTTGTAAGTAGATGTTCTAATGAATATAATAAGAATTCAAGGGAATTTCAGAAGGTGCAAATAATCATCCTTGCGACGGTTTTCGTTATTACAAGAAAGCTAATCTCAGCTGGATAATATTGTAAAGGGATGTTGTTGTTAAGCGTCTTTTCAAATATGTATAAAACATTTTATTCTGACATACATTTCTGTGTTATACTTGCTCTCAGATCCACGTGCATCTCAAGTTTTACAGATGGCGTCTGTCAGTGAGCACACAGGAGTAAAATTATAGAGAAGCGTTCCGCAAACTGTGGTCCGCGGACCACAGGTGGTCCTCGAGGCCTGCCCTTGAACAGGCTCGGGGGGTCGGTTGAACCTACCAACTAATAAAACTTACCCGCACTGGAAAATAGTTGCGGAACGCTGTTATAGAGGAAATAGACAACAAAAACCTGAGGTTATTTGATCTGAACAGGTTTTAACCTATCCACTGAACCTGCTAACAGCCGATTAGTACCGAACTAACCGCCGAATCGTGACGACTGTATACCAAACTACTAATTCTTCACATATCTTGCAGTGTAACACTTGCTGCCTTGTAATCAAGGGATGGCGGATTCTACACTCGGTACGGACATAAGTGTATCAGTATTTCGCAGCCATTTTAAACGTACGTCGACTTCATCTTATGGAAGACAATGGCAAGTCATCATCGATTCAGTTTTCCGGGACCTTTGGATCATAGACCTGCCTCCACACGTAACACCCATCATCATCATCTTTAAGTGCGCCGAGAGAATGTATTTTCTCCCTTAATTTACCAATAATTTATTCATATAGTTTCCATTAATTGACTGAAACAGCATGTATGGCTTCAGTCTTCCATTAGTCAAGAGAGATGCGCTTCGGTGGGCAATCTTTCGACTAAAGAATAGTAAAAGTAGCGGAGGTGTCATTTCGACATTAACCTGGTGGGTCAAAAACAAAAGTGAAAGATTTCAGTCAGAATGACAGGCATCAGCACAGTTCGAACCCGTGCCACTTCCGAAATCAGGAACCTTCACCACTAGACTACGCAGGCTTGTTCATAATCTGCTAATAATAGTCCACGGCAGTAAAAATCTTATGAAAGAAAAGTATGTAATGGAATTGTTAGTAGTTACTAGTTGCAGTGTCCACTTAAAAGGGGGGGGGGGAGGCGTAAGCCCCTTTCTATGAAATTAAGGATTCTTGCCTCCAATATTACCGATCGTTCCATACCAGTTCCCTCCGACATTCTTGCTTCCAAATTTCCAACAGGACTCTTACACAAAAATCACAATGTTCAACCTTCAGTATCTCCAAAATGGGAAAGACTTACGGTTGGGCCTTCCAATTATTTCAGTGATATTACATTGAAACATTCACAGAAAGTTTAAAAAAAATAAATGTTTTTAAACATACATTTCATATTCCACGGAGGAGAACAACAGTAAGCTAAATTATATATTTAAAAATACTTCTGTCTTTAAAAAAATCATTAGGAGAAAAAGGTACAGAAGCATTCCGTTTTGTCCTTCATCAACACGAGCCAGATAAATCAATCAAATAGACAGGGAAGTTGTGATGTATCAACTTTCAGAATAACCGTATGAATTAGCTACAGAAATAAATTGTGAAATTTGAAACTTGGCCACAGCGTTTCAGCTAATTACTTCTTCTTTCCGGGTCCCCAGTTTAATTAACCTTCATCGAGAGAGAATATTGGTATGTCATAATTATTGTTCGTGCACGTCATACTTTTATCCTCAATCAGGATTACTGTAAGATAGGATTAAATACGTAGTGAAGAACAGAAAGATTATCTTCTACATAAATTGTTACATTTTTTTGGCTTGTACATTCATTTGAACAAACAGCCTTCATAATGTGATACATTTTCTTTGCGACTTCTTTAGCAAATATTTGAGTCAATATTTACACTAGCTGACACACTTATTAATTTCTCATAAATGTATTTAATACAAAATATTTTAATATTCGTAATGAACATACCAACGGCGAGAACAGTGAAGAGCAGAATGCTGATAGGCTGCATTGGGTTTCAAAACTTTGCGTTTCAAACTTTGTTAACTTAACTAACAAACTGCGATGAAGAGAACTTCTATATTCAGTGCTAGCCGATTTTGTAACATTATGATAGCTACCATTGCTCTCTTCTTGATTCATACTGTAGAGACGTTCCAGATATGTTTGCGGAGGTAGCAGTTGCCGCATCATGGTACATTTTTGCTTGCTCAATCATTGAAAATATTACGTTCTAACCAGATTTCAAGAACAGCATTTTGTCCGTTTAATGTTTAGAATTTAAGTTTCGGCACATACCATTATAGACTCTCTATTCTGATCATTTCAAAGTTAAAACGAAACCAGAAACATATAAATTATCTACTACGTTTGGGTGTGTCTTTGTGGAGATTCCACATATCTCTTTCCAAGGAATATCTTTACAATAGCATGTGGTTAACCTCGAGGAACAACATCAAGGTGTTCACTCTGGTTTGTGGGGTCGCATTCTTTTGATTGTTGCATTCAAACAAGAAGACTGACACCATTTAATGCTTCTCTTCATAAATTATCTATCACCGACGCTTTTTATAAACGGAAGCATATTCAATCTTATTTTTGTGGTGGTGCACATGAGTTGACCCAGCCACAGAATAACAATAAAACTCGTTCGTTCTGTGTGAAGACTTATCTTTCAGGAGATAGGAAGAGACAGAATTGTTTGAGAAGCACAAAAGCAGTCTGTGATGCATATAAAGACAGATAGCATTGTTCCTTCTTGTGGGAATGAATGCTTACTGATCTAACTTGACGTAAGTTATCAAAGAACAAGTTCTTTTAAAAATAGAAGTAAACTTGGATGTGATACTCGTTCCCACAGAACCTTTGCCTTAGATGACCTCGTATTCATTTCGTTAAGTAAATAGAACAGAATAACATCAAACATAACATCGTACGCTTGAAAAGAATAACAGCAAACAACACAAGAGGTGAATAACGTATACGGTGTGTTGAAGAAGGTCAAAATGTCACGCCGAATTATTGGTTCTTCGCACTGAATTGAATTTTTATTTATGACCTTTAGAGATCTAAGACTCAGGCCGGGATAGGGGAGGGGAAAGGAGTCGGCCAGGGCGTATGTTGAAGGTGCCATCCCGGCATTTGCCTGGTGTAGCTGAGGAAAAATCCTGGAAAAACATCAATCAGGATGGTCGGCCGCTGGGATTGAACCCAAGACCTCTCGAACGCTCTACCACTGAGCTTCGGTGGCTCAGTTATTGGTTTTTCGATTTTAGAATTAGTTGTTCCTCACAAAGGCAAAATAGCAGATATGTTTGAGGTCTTAAAAAAATCACGAGGTTACACATATTTTGATGAATTTGGGATAATGTATACACAAAACATTTGTAATTATCAAAGTACGCCTCACAATCAACTTAAATGAAGTTTATATCAATCTTAGAAATGCCACATAAAAACTGATTACTAGTTATTAATCACTTAAACACTGTGTATGTGAGTCTGCTATCAAATGCAGCAAAACTAAAGAACATTACGTTAGAATTGTTGTAATTATATGTAGCACTTGTGTTGGTGTACAAAGTATGTGGACGTTTTTCCGCTTGAACTCCTTATCGCAATCAATTCTCACTTTTAAAAAGAAGAAAAGAAACAAACACAAATAATAGTATTAACTTAAACCGGACCAGACCAGATGACGAAGTAAATTTAGTCCGAAGTCTCCTGTGGAAACTAAAGGTACTCTTTTAACCGAGTACAAATTTTGAACTGGTCAAATGCCATTAATCTACAGAGACTGCTTATTTTAAACGGCCTATAAATTCCAATTCCAATTCCAGTTCCAGCAACCAGCTTGTATAAATTGACATTGACCTTGAAGCTTTAGCGGCAAAAATTACGGCGCGAGACAACACGTAGCTGGCGGGGTTGCTGGAGAAAGATTGGTAGTGTCCGTGAAAATGCGAAAGATTTCTCTGCTGAATCGCAACGGACTAAGAAAAGAAAACGGAATTCCATGCATCAAAACTTTCTCAACGTCGATCGCGCAAGACAACGTGAAAAATTCCTGTTTTTTCGTAAGTTTGATTGCAAAACAAAATTTGTCGGGAAACTGTATTACCGTGCATTATACCAATGGTTGCTTGCCAAGAGTTGAGGAATTACAGACACGAGATTCACGCACCACAGCTAAAACGTCCGATAATTTCAATTTTAATAAATTCGTGCTCTGGCTTTCTTGTTACTGAATTTCAGGATCGAATCTCCTATTTAAATTACAAAATGAACCACTCTTCCTCGAATGAATTTCCTAACACAATTTTAGAATCTGTTAATTGTACGATGTCGATGTACGATTGTGATTGATTTTTAATTTTTAAACTCTGATCTTTAAATTCTAACGTCTAGAGAAAAGGAAATAGTAAATATCAATTTAACTGAGAATTTTATGACATCTTGTGTTTTCCACGTTATTTTCACAGTGTATTAGAAAAAATAATACTGGCTTTATTTTAGAATTCTTTTAGTTTTTCGTTTCAACATATTGTGGCATCGCAGCACTTTCTCACTTTTTAACAAAATATATTTTTAAGTGATCAAGCAAATAAAAACGGAACTACAGGACCACCGTGTTCATATACATTTTGTCCGATGGACACGCCCAACTGTTAGATACTAGGATTCAATTCGCGTACCAAACACTTGGTATGGACGAAACGTCAAAACTTAATCAACTTTTTCTTAAAAACTAAGATTAACGGAGAGAAAGACAAATACGATTTTGGTAAACTATGTATTTTCGAGCCCGTATTTATGCGGGATTTGTTTCTAATTTTTGTTCCGGTCCGTCTCGATTCTGTATACTGTCAACATCTTAGAATCCACAAACATCCCCATCCAGAATTCGAACCCAGAAACCCGGAGACTACGCAACCGGAGGGACGCTACCTTAGACCACGCAGTCAGCAAGATAAGTAAAAGATCAACTTTGAGCTTGGCAAAGATTGTCCTAAGTACTCTAAGAATATGCACATCATAGTTTCTTCATTCTCTTTTACAGGAGTTGGTACGTATATAGACAGAATGTTTTAAAATTTTGGAACGACCAGAGCAATGATTTCAATGCTAAAATTCTAGCAAAAACAATAAAGGGAATTATTCCAGAAGTGTGCTCTGGAATTATGGTTTTACCCACAGAGATAATTTTATCGAAAGGGGAATTGAACACACAAAGTAAAATTCACTGTACAAAAAACTCCATTATTTTGTTTTCTCACATCCAGTACTTAACAGATGTTACGTGGCATAAAAAGGGGAAAACTTGTTGATACTTTTTCTAGTGTTTCATCCAGGTTTTATGTAACAAGAGAAAATTCTGCGTTTTAAATACCGTATTTGCTGTCATTTTGCTTCGTTCTGCTCGTTGGAGAAACTGCCGGTCGTTCAATAACACTTCACATTTTGGAATCAGTAAAATATGCGACGGAATTTAACACAAGATTCAATACATTAAGACTGATAATTAATTTTTAAATTTTGACTAATGATAAATCTCGGGAGGTTAAGGGCGAAGGTTTTTTTTTATTATTATTATTTTATTATTACTTCCAACCTACCTGTTTCTTAATTCCAACGTTCAATGACTTTTCCTTCGAATAATTTACTTTATCCGTCAATAACACTTCAAAACGATTTTGAAAAAGCAAAAACAAAATGCTAAAATCTTTTTCCACTGCGCACTGTCACTAACACCTCAGTGTTTCACTTCACACCGCCTCCAATTTTCACGTGGCTATCGATGCGTCTGTATATTCTCCCTTGACTCGTAACTCTTTTTCTTTCGACACAACCAACACCTGCGTTCTAGACTTCAATGCTACCAACTGAGAAAATCATGCACGCTGTCTGTATCCCGTACTTGCCGGGAAAGTGGTTGCAGCCGTCGCGCATACTTATTGGTCAGCGAGCCATAAAACGCACCAATAAGCTTTCGAGATTACGTCATATTCTTCGTCTCTACTGTGATACTTCGGAAAGCGTAACTGGATTATGTTTCTCCAGCAGCGTAGTAGGGATGCGTGTGCGTGCATTACGTAGGCGTAAGCTAACATTGTTTTGTTTCCTTTATTATTTAATGAAAAATTGAGGCAAAATAAAAAATTATAATAAAGTAACAAATACCCTTCTCTGTGTTCCTTTGCTTCATCGATTTTGCACATCGAATGTTGGTAGCACACGTTTTCAACGTGCAAGGTCACGGCCACCTTTGAAAGAGTTGCAGAAAATGTATTCCAGAGAAGCAGGACAATCAAACTGAACTAATTTTATTCTCTCTCTCTCTCTCTCTCTCTTTGTATGTATGTGTGTGTGTGAGAGAGAGAGAGAGAAAGAGAAAGAAAGAAAAAACTGTTTTCATTTAGCGATATAATGTACTGATTGCATTCTAAAGGCTATAAATGATGGTTACATTGTAGATTTTTTTAAAAAAAGAAAATGACCTTGTTTCATTGCTTGCATAATATACTTTTCTGTGATGACATACAGTAAATCACGATAACCCCTGTAACTCCGCCTTTTGTCTGTTTGTTTTCCTAATGAGAGACAAGACGTTTTAAATCGTGAGACAATATGATCCGTCATGGATCCAGAAATACATTATAGCACGCCCACATTAATATAGTATCATTTCGCGAACAGTACCGCATGTTCATTCAATCGATTCGTTTTTGTTGAGCGGTAGCGGTTCGGTTTTTGTAAAGGAATTGTTGTAGTTGTACCCAGTAAACATACAAGGTCATTTGCAATGCTGATTCATTATTTTTCGAAGCGTTTTTCCTAGCAGGATAACGTGAACAATTGTTCAAAAAATTATCAAAGGCGCTTTCTTTCTTAAATTCAAAATACATTCTGAATTATATTATTAACATTATGAAAGTAAGCTTTGAAATAATTATAATTTTAATTTTCATAAATAACAGTTTTCAGTTCACCCTGGAGTACGTCCAACAGCTTTACAGGCACCTTACTTCCCCGTTGGGAGTGTTAAGTGCCCTTTTGGTTTGTTAGTTTTTGGCAAGTCACTGATTAGTACATAATGTTTCTTTTACAGAGAGTGGAAACGTAGCTTCTATGTGATACTGATAAGCAGTTTTTCAAATATAAAGGACCAGTTTTGTAACAATAAGAGCTTTTGTGGCCTTCGGAAAATTTGATCGTTTTGACAAAAATAATTTTTTGAGGGTCGTTTGTACGTGTGTGGTGCTAGGCATGTAGCTACAACGATATTTGGGTGTAATTGGATGTTAAACTTATTTCATAATCCAACAAAATAGCTTAATTAGTGTAAATGCAATCAATAAATTGAAAGAGATTACTTCAAAAAAAAATACGAAAAATCAGCAAAATTACACAATAAATAAAAAGAGCGGAAAGAGGGACCACTCTTTTGTAGAGCGGAATTTTGAATCGAAAAGAGTGGTCTCCAACAAAACGCCCTCGCTTTTGATGGAAAATGTGCTCTTTCTAGATGGAATCCCGTTCTTTTGGATGTAATTTATTTTTCAAACTTCAAAGAGCGATTTTTCATTGATTCTTCAAACTTGAAAGAGCGATTTCTCATCTTTTTAGAGTGGTTTACAATGCATCATGGCTACTAGTTAAATTTGTTCTCCGCCTTTGGAATTGCGAAGATTATCGAAAGACTAAGCTAAATTATAGCGTTGCATTTAGTTAAAAATGATAACAGTAAACTTGAAAACTTTTCTCTGAGAAAAATATACCAGAAAACGTCAGGAGTAAGATATGTACAAGAAATGTTTCAACATTGTTCTCAAGTACCTGACGAGGCGAAAGAAACCATTTCGAAGGCGTATTATCCCTGTTGGACGGCTAGCTGAGGGGTTAAGGCGTTAGATACCTGGCTGGAAGGTACAGGGTTCAAATTTCCCCGAATTTAAGTTTTCAACTTTTTTTTTTCATTCATAAGCACATTGCTTTTCTTTTTACTACTTATGAATAAATGCTCCCTTCTACATCTTTGTACATTCCCAAGATTTTATTGCTTCGTTTTCATGTTCAAATCATAAAAACTTTGTGTGAATAGATGGAAATTCACCCCAAAAATATGTCTACGTTCCCATTGAAATGGACTACCATAAATCCTATCTTTTCAGAGCAGAAATTTATTATCTTTTCTCCTGTTAAAATTCACCCTGAAAATTCAAATCGAGCGGAATTTCGCACTTTTGATTTAGTGTGTAATGTTTATTGTTATATTGACACATGGAATTATAGAAATTGTCCATCTTTTCAGAACCCATTCAAAACATTGGTTGATAAAGCATTCTTTACTGTTCCCAGAAATGGGAATCCAACAAGGTAGTGTTGGAAATTGTTGACCCGCTCACTTCAAATTTTGGACCTCAAGACTGTATTGCATTCACCGATTGTTAAAGATAAGTGGTGGTCTAAATATCTGTCGTAGGTATCGTATGGGACGGAAATTTAGACATAAATAGAATAAGCTATAGCTTAGGTTTTTAGGGCATACTCTTTTGGTACGGATCTTTGTACCGAGCGGCCGTGGCTCAGTGGTAGAGTGTTAGCTTAGCCTTCGGAAGGTCGTGGGTTCAATCCCAGTGGTCGACCACCCGCACTGAGGTTTTTCCAGAATTTTTCCTGAGTCACATCAGACAAATGTCGGAATGGTACCCTCAACTTAGACCCTGACCGTCACTTTCCCACATCCTTTCTCCTCCCCTATCCCGGCCTAAGCCTTACATGCCTAAAGGCTACAAATAAAAATAATAAAGTTCAAATACGCACCTTTGTGAGACAATCTGGTATGACTTTATAAGAAGTTGCCTTCAAGTTTCACATAATTCAAGGCGTCACCGGTCCCGAAAACCCAGTAGCAAAACCCTCACAACCCAAATGGATAGCCTGGGTAGGGTTCAAAGCTATTTGGCTTCCCTAGTAACGACTTGTAGGCTGCGATATAACCCACTATCCACGCCGCTGTGATATTTTTAAAGCAAATATCACCCTCATAGCTTCATCTGAACGATAATAAAACGTTGGGAAGATTAAGTGGTGATAGCATTTAGGCGTCTATTCCCTAAACATGTGACAGTCGTTCATTGCTAAGGACGTTAGAGGTAGTTTCGCTTTCAAAAGATGCAATACATGTATTTTTATGGTCCACTAGGGAGCTAATAAGAGGGATTCGTTTGTGCATGAGAAAATCAATGCAATATTTCCACACGATCTTGACTATCGGGTTTTTGGGCCTTTTGTAAACTACGCTGCACCCATGATATATTGAGGTCCTGAAATAATAAAGACACAGTGTATGAATTGTTTAGTTTCTAATATGCATTATTCCTCTATTGTCCAATTTATGTCTTTCTTCTTTCATTTCATCTCACTTCTTTACAAGAAGAGAAGGGAATCAGAATCAGTCGCTGTTGTTTAAGCATCTCAAAACGTATCTGTGTTTAAGTTCCTCCAAAATATAGATATTATTCTTAACATTTCTAGATTGAGCAATTTATTGTGTACATTTTTTTTTACCACCTGATATCTGAGTACCTCTTGAGGAGGAATTTCGAATGTGAACATGTCGGTCCAAATAAGTCTTGAGATAAGGGGTTAACTTTTGCGTTCAGCTAGAAAGGTAAATTTACTGTTACTTAATTTGTCCCTTGCAGAAAGCAATCCTCAGTATAACGTTCGTTTAAATGGTATTTAGCTACATGGCTTGTTGAGTTACATATACGTTTGAAAATTACAAGAGAACAATGAAACATTCGAACATAACTGAAGTAAAAATAGTACTGAACGACAGCTCACAGCTACAGGATTTGAACCCATTGATTGCACTGTAATTATCTTAGTTGCGCCGATTACACACATAGTGCAAGTCCTTTCAATAGAGCAGAGGCCGCCAAAGTTTTAGACTGGTGTGCCGGTACCACTAAACCGAAATTCATACTTTGGCCGTACCACCAAGTGATTTTACTGAATTTTCAATGCTATAATTTAAAATTACATTATTATATTGCCAGTTATGATTATACAGATGAAGCAGAACTTAGGGTCAGTTCTACAATCGACCGCTAAACTTCTAGTCAGCGCTAAGTTGAGGCCAAGTCTGATTTTGGCCAATGAGAGTACGCAGAATGAGAATTGGCCTCAACTTAGCTCTGACTAGAAGTTTAGCGGTCGATTGTAGAGCTGGCCCTTAGTAGCGTGCGTGTCTTGTAGTCAGGAGATTCCAGGATAGATCTTCGGTGCTGAGTGGTGACTGTCATGAATGTTTTTTTATTATTATTATTATTTCCCTCGGTCACACCAGGCAAATGCTAGGATGGTGCATTGAATAATACAATTAAACAAATATAAGAAAGCAAAAGTAAAAGAAAAAAGAACAAAAAATAATTAATTAATTTATGTATAGCTAAGTTCTGCTCTCAGTGAAAAGTAATATTATGTATTTATCACAGACGTTATTCTCATAAAAAACGAACGCTTATACTGACTTCCAATTCGGCGTAGTGTTGCCTACGAGACGATATTTAGGCCGTCTCATCTCGATTTTACACTACGAAAGCTCTGTCTCGTCTCGTCTCGTGGCAACACTGATTCGGCGCACTTTTGAAATCAGACGATATTAAATGTCTTAAGTTTCATTTTTATATAGAAACTTTATGTCGTACTACCTAACAACCTTCTGCGTACCACAGTTTGAAAACCTCTGCAATAGAACACATTTTTTCATATTTCCTCCCCATAACTATTGAGGTTTGAGTGTAATAACTGTATGGGAATATTATGCTATGTGTACTGTGCTTGTAAGGAAACAGTGATTGAAAATTGTTATGCCAAGTTATCGGAGCTTCCTTGAAGGCACAAACTTACATTCAATCACCCTGAATTTATTCTCCCATTTCATTCGCTGAAACTATTTTAAAATTACATTCTACTAATTCAAAGCCATTATTATAACTGCCAAGGTTCGTTTACATTTTGTTTCTATTGGTTCTTGGAAACACTTGAGTTGATGAAGACAGCGGATAAAGAATCAACAGTTTCCTTCCCAAGGACAGAGCTGTATCTCCTGAGACTCCTCTATTATTTATTTGCCTTGGCCGGAATTAATCAGCTTTCTTCTATTTAACTGAGATCTTGTTATACGAATTGTGTTTAGTCTAACCCAAGTCTGTGTTGCTACAACAGGATATTATTACTGAACATTTGAAGTACGCGATGATAGAAGATTTTATAACCGTTGCTCTTGTAATCAAGGATAATTCAGTTTTTTTAACGGCTTAGAAATCAGAATCATTGAATGTATATTGTATTTGGGTTTGAGAGACATAAACATATATTATCGAAAACCAGTTCTGACTTTCACACTCACACTACAGTTGGCAACGGTTCGTGACCCGTGAAGGACGTAATGCATTTTAAAGATAGAAGAGGATAAGAATGTAAATAAAAATATGACGTAATTGATGTGTATCTTCCATGTTTTACTACAACTGCATCCTTCGTCTGACATTTTGTCCTTCAGTTGAATCATGGTCACTACTGTACCATGATACAGCTTTTATTATTACGATTTCATGATTGAATATAGACAAAATTAAGTCAGTAAAGGTTACACTCTATTTCTAAGTACCCAGCCCCGTGGTCCACGGGTTACTGTCCTCCACTTCGGGTAAGGACTGGGATAAGCGTGAGTTCTGTTGCCGCACACGGTGGTCATCCTAACTCATGTTTCCCTTAGTCCCACAAGGCAAATACGAAATGGTGTCTGGCCGCTTCATTCTCCTCTTCTTCCACGGCAATAGTAACGATTTAGAAGTGATGACTTGTAGCCGAAAAACCGTGAAATGTATTTTCAAGTAGAGTTCGATTCAGTTTTGCTGTGATGGCGTTTGAGTACCAGGCAATACCGGTACAGCAATTATAGACTGATTTATTGAAGAAATGGATGGCACTACATAAAAGGAACTTACAGTGACCCTATAAAACGTTTGTTCGCTTGTCTATCATGGAGTCTAGGGCCTCAATGAAGATATTTCGGAGTTTAGATTTGGGATCTCCTGATCCGTTTTCAAGTTAGTCAAAATCCGCTATCCTTTGATCTGCAATTATTACGCGGTGTTGCTTCGCTCTGTGGTGCGAATCATTCTGGAAGACTATACAATCCAACCAACGCAGTTTTACGCCTTGGCCAACAAGAGTAGAAATGACATTACGGTTTTGATCCTCCGTTAGTATTTGAGAGGGCGCTTTTAATTTTGTAAAGCCTAGCAGTAAGCAGTCTATATCACCCAGTCTATCGCCTCAATGAAATCGACTAGGAAAGAAACAATATTAGATTTGAGATCAGGGGACATCGATTTCCTTCATCGTTTTCAGATTGGTAAAGATTCAGTGACCTTTGACCTTCAAGTATCACACTGTCATTGATTATCCTGTGTCAAACAGCCTGGAATGATATGCAACACAACTAACACGAAAATTGAATAGGTTGTCCAACCAGTGGGGGAAATTACAATATGCATTATTGGTTAATTCTGATACGACTATGACCGGTTTTAACGTTGCGACTTTTGATGATATGGAATTTATAGTTTGTTACATTTACATAGCAAGATTTAAAGTAATTACAGGATTTGAATCAATTTTATTTAGGGATCTAAGGCTCAGACCAGAATAGGGGAGGGAAAGAATTCGGGAAGGTGTCGGCCAGGGTCGATGTTGAAGGTGCCATCCCGACATTTGCCTAAAGTAATTACAGCAGAACTAACTATGAAACCGTGCAGAATTTAAAATTTGAATGTAAATCTTGTTAATAATAACTTCATGTTTGATTTTCTTGGCTTTAGTACGAGCGGTCCCGTGAAAACTTCGTAGTTGATTTAGTGACCTCGAGGTGGCCGAGGGGTTAATGAGATCGTTTTCTGTGCGCGTGGTCACGGGTTCAATTCCCGCAGGGGTCCATTGAACGGAGTGGTTCGGAGCCCACTTTTACCAAAAGTTGTAGGTCCCGACCTTAGAAGGTTACCTCCTTGTTTAAGACGTTATTAACCATTGAGTTAATCGTAGTTGATTTCGCAGATTATTTTTTATGTCAACTGACGACTCAGGTGATAAAGAAATGTAAGGATTTTACTTAAACTGAAAAGTGGCGAATTCTAACCACGAAGCTGACAAAATACGGCAATAATATCCAGTGCGGTGACCACGCACCGCTCGACAGATCCTATAGATTAGTGCAAACTAAAATTAACCCTTACAGATTGTAGTCTTTTTCTTACTTCTCTAAAGCGTGGTATTAGTGTCTCATTACCATTGAAAAAGTTCCTTCAGACTCGTGTTTCAAATGCATTTTGCTCGGGAAGTTCTCCAATCTCACTACAATCTTGAAGTTGTATTTCAGTTGTTTTATATGTAACACACGATTAAAGTTTGAAATGGACTTCAAATTGTGTGAACTATTTCTATTTTACTTACAGTCATATTTGAATAACGGTCTGTAAACAGAGAACGAGGAATAATTAACACGTCTTGCCGACGTCTGTGTTTCACATTTTAACAACTATTTGTACAGTTATTTAGCGACTTTGGTTGTAGATTAAATAAATTTACCCTTCCGGAAAGATTGATACAGCAAATTTGAAATGGCCTCCTGTGTGTACATGTAACTACTTCTGGATGTTGGCTTTACGAAAACTTACTTTTCACTACAGTAAGCTATCTGTTAGATGCCTCTGAATATCTTCTTTCATTTCCCAGGGCTACCTGAAACGCGGTGCTGGATTAAGCTATTTGGGAACCTAGGCTATCGACTCCCGTCCTGAACTCTGCTAGAGCCCCTGTTACCTCTCCCCTGCAGTCGTAAAGTAGCTTATTTACCTTTGACGGGAATCCTAAACGCCGAGTGCCCTGGGCTGCAGCAGCTTTAGATCTGCGAACCCGCAGAAAGATACTCCAATGCCGCTCTGAGTTCACACGTATTTTTATAACAAAAATAAAATTGCTGTGTTCTCAATTAGCCTTATTAGTTTTAGTTCATTTAGAATTAATACAACGTTCCTGTTCAAAATTATATTCATCCACACGAAAGGAATCCAACTAAACTAAATTGTTGCTACTACTCTCTTGCGTCTTCTCATTGAAGTAGAAACTTACATTGTAGGAAATACACAATTTATAGATCACAATAAATACGCCCAGTGGTCTTGAATTATATTTTCCTGGGGTGCGAATTCATAGTATTATCCATACTCAAAGTCAGTCGAGTATGGATAATACAGGACAGCGAAACCGAGTGGCCGTAGCTCAGTTGGTGGAGCGTTTTCTTCACATTTGGGAGATCCTGAGCTCAATACGAGTGGTTAAGCATCCTGACAGGTGTTTCAAGGTTTTTCCTTAGTCACATCAGGCTAATTCCCGGATGGTATCTACAGTTAACTTAGGTCATGGCTTACTCCTTTCCCCTACCCTATCCCAGCCTGAGCCATAAATATCTGAAGGTCATAAATAAATCCAAGCAGGAAATTTGCACAGTACTTTTATTGACTACTCCATATAATTGTATGGAATAATAATAATAATAAACACGGGATAGCGTGAATTTACATTAAACTTTTATCCTTTTTAGGCATTTCGACTAGTGAAGTATGTGTATATATATAATTTACACATCGCTCTTGTTATCGTATCAGACCGGGCGTGAGAAAAAGATGTCTAAAGGTCATGAATAGGTCTACATTTAAATTCAAATTCGTTCTAAACCGTGGAGTTCTGGGGGAAAAGACTTCGGGGCGGATCCGGACTGGAGTCCGCCATTTCAAGACCCCTGCATTATACACTTCACAAGAGAACTTAACTGGTTGTGGGTATAAAATTACAGACTATTATAAATATTGTTTTACCATTTAAACAAGTTCCATTTTAATTGATCCAGTTGTCCAGTACTGAAACACATTCATGTTTTTACATACGCCCAGACACGTACTGGCCAACTGAACTACCGGGCATTTGCCCGGTGCACCGCTGGCTCAAAAGGCCGCACTGCGCTGCGCTGCGCCGCGCCGGCTGCGGATTTGTTTCGATATTTGAAACTATTTTTTTAAGTCTCATGAATGTAACTCTACGTCGTGTTAAGTATAACCCATACATGGCTTACACATAGCTAACAAAATTAACCCATTCCATAAGATATATGAAATCGAATAGCGCTCTTAAATTAGCCGATTGTTTTCTTAATAATCTGAGTTTACTTAGAACTTCCGACAGAACAAACATGCTTTAATAATTTCCTCACGCCGCTTTTTTAATGCTAGCACATGCTATTTTTCAAGATAAACTGTAAACTGTGAGTGTGTGGCATATGTTTTTGTAGCCATTGAATTCAATAAAGGAAAAACGAAAGAGAAAAGAAGGGGCGAATGATTTGGAGAAATTAAAGGCAGAAGTTTGAAGGAACAGGCAAATCTTTGCACAAAGAACTGCATTTTTTGGTCGACAAACTAGAGTTGTTAATTCAAGCGAGAATGAAATGAAATAGTCAGAAGTGAGTTCAACAACCATGCGATGGTGAAACTATTGGAAGCTATGATACCTCCGATCCAGTCGTGCTAGTGATAAACAATTTTAGTAGATCATAATAAACTAGGGAGAAAAAGCTGATCTCTCAACTTCAGAAAAGGATCCTGTGCCTAGTCATTAGGGAAAATCGGAATGCTCCAGGTTTCATAAACCTTTTCTCGTTCGACAAGTTTGTGCGAGTCGAGACACAGAATTATTCTTTGATAGCCAGTTCAGCCGAACACCATAAATGGAGAAATACCATCTAACCTTGTAACCGTGAATTTTGTCTGGCTCGATGAGTTATGAGAAGTCTTATTACAGCACAGTACAATTTTCACTTGTGTGGTACTTAAGATCAACCCGACCGTACACACTTATGCTTTTGCTATGATATCGTTGCTCTAGCAGGGCTGGCACCTTCGTAGGAATCCGCACAAGGTCAATAATCACTACGATGGGTAACACCCGCCGACCACAACCACTATCATAAAGCAAAAGACCAAGTGAAAATTCAAACCGTGCAGGAAACACCTAAAGGGAATTCACTGCAGCAGGAATCTTACACTGAAAAATATCAGGAAGAAAAATCAAACGGTTAACACATGCAAGATCAATGTATTTTATATGTCTGTACCGAATGCATCGGAGCTCGGTTTTATACAGAAAGTATGTTAAACAACTAGGAGTAGCGAACTTACATTGTTTACTGTTTGTAATTATATAACAATATTCGTAATTAAAATACTCCAAACATCTATTATCATAGTTTTCATTAAACATAATAAGAACTTTAAGAATATTCAAAACCGTTACTTAAACTTTATCTCAAACATTATAAGACTGACGACGCTATCTATGGTCCTTTTAAGAATTACAATTGAAGAACTATAAACGCATTACGTCATTTTTGGGGGTTGAAATTTTGAGAAAAATATATATCAGCCCCTATGGAGTTTAGAGGGAAACTTTGTCTGCATAAATTATATTCACTATTAAGTTTACGGTGACACCAACGATTCAGGGGTTGTGGGGGTACGAGTGGGGGTGGAAATTCGAAATTTGTAAAACCACGTCTTGTGGGGTATCGTTGAAAAGCTCTTGCTGATTAATCTATAAATCAATAACTAGTTTCTCGATAGCGCTCATATAAGGCGAGATTTGAATTTTTGAAAATCAAAAATACTTCGAGATCTACCTCAGCTTGTAGGCCTACCGAAAGGGATTTTTTAACTGTGTTCAGTGAAGTGCATGCACTATGTGTATCAACATATTTTGTAACACACACGTTCAGAGACTCATCACCAGTATGTTCTTTCTGAAACATGTTTGAAGAACAAATTATATGAAATCTCTTCTTTTCGAAGAACAATTTGCTTCACGGAATCGTCATGCCATGACCAAAAGAAATGCACTAAAATGGACACGAATCAAGACGCGTTTGATCATGACCTTTGCCTCGTCGATAATTATATATTACAACATCCAGGAGTAAGATTGTTTATTTTGATTGTATTCTTCTAAAGGTAAGGATGTATGAGAACCTGTGAAAGACATTGTAAGACAAGGAAATCCCTCCTGATAACTTCCTTGCTGACAATTGAAAGTTGTGACCGAGCAAGTAATATACAGGAAGAAAACAAAAGAATAGTTTCATTTCTCAACCAGAAATATCGCAACCAAATCCATGAGTTCTGCATTAATCATTTAGCCATTTTTTTCGTTTGTGACCTGCCGTCTTGCACTGCGCCAGCTATTACACATTTGGGAAACGTATAGACAATGTGTGTTTCTTTCAAGGATTCTTAGAAAAGAATCGAGGAATGGGAAAACTAATAGCAGAAAGAAAAGAGAAAGGTAATGTAAAATTGGTCACTTGACTTCCACAAGGTGGCTGAAAAAAGAAACTGTTGTATGGTAGTTTTGAAAGTTGAGTGCAACTCTCCGTGTAGAACGTCAACTCTGACGTGGCACCATAAAAAGAACGCAGTACTTCGAAAGCTTCAGCAGAAAAAGCATCGATGTCTAAGGATTCAACACTAACAGTAAGACCTGTTTCGAAGCAAAAATTCATGAAGTGTAATTGTACTGATTGCTTTCATATACACCCTCCATTCCAAAAGAAACCGAACTTTTTAAAAAAACAATGTACATTTTGAAACAAATCATTTTTATTAATCAATGTATTCCCCTTCTGCATCGATACACATATTTGCACGCTCCAACAAGTTGTCAAACGACTTCTCCATGTCCTTTATTGGAATGGTCTTTAGGACGGCGGTCGTCGCCTTCTCAATGGCTTCAATCGATGCGTGCCACTTTCCTTTCATCGCCAAATGCAGTTTCGGGAACAGATAGAAATCGCACGGAGCGAGATCTGGTGAATAGAACGGATGATGCAAACGAATAATGTGATTTTTGACCAAAAATTCAGTTACAAGTCGCGAACGATGTGATGGTGCATTATCGTCCAAAAGAGTCCAACTGCCGATTTCTCGATATTCGGGCCGAATACGACGAATTCTTGCCAGCAAACGCTTCATGACGCCCAAGTAAAACTCTCCAGTGACTGTCTGGCCGGGCTGAACAAATTCTTTGTGGATAATTCCTTTTGAATCGTAAAAACAAATCAGCATCACCTTAACTTTTGACTTCACCAAGCGACTTTTTTTGGGTGGTCCTTCATCCGGCGCTCTCCATTCAGCACTTTGCCGCTTTGTTTCGGGCTCATATTCAAAACACCATGTCTCGTCACCAGTTACAATCGATTTCAAGAAGTTTCGATCCTGCCGAGCACTTTTAACAATGTCTTTGCAATGCGCAATTCGATCAACTTTTTGGTCTTCGGTGAGTTTGTGTTGTACAAACCGCGAATTAACCTTCTTAAGGCCCAAAACTTCGGTCAAAATGCGGTATGCGGTTGTTTGAGGAATGCCTAATTCCATTTCAATAACTTTCACCGACGCTTTTTTGTTATGTTTGATGAATTCACGCACTTTTTCGATGTTTTCTTCCGATAATCCGGTTCTGGGACGGCCTGATCTTTCGTCATCATCCAGCGTCTCTCTACCCGATTTGAATCGCCTGAACCACTCGTAAACTTGCGTACGGGATAGACACTCATCACCATATGCATTTTGTAGCATTTGGTGCGTTTCAGTAAAAGGTTTACCCAGTTTAACACAAAACTCAATTGCAGCTCGTTGTTTGAAACTCATTTTCCGACCGATGTACACAACACACTGACAGTTGAAACGCAATAACTTTGTTGCCGTGCATCCAAATGTCATGACATTTATACCAGTTGTCAATGAGGGACTACGCCATCTACCGGTAAAATATTACAACAGATGGCACTAGTGGTACTATTTGTTTTCAACAGTTCGGTTTCTTTCGGAATGGAGGGTGTATATATGAGCTCCTGCGTAGCCTAGTCGG
This sequence comes from Lepisma saccharinum, assembly GCA_022664845.1. Taxonomy (NCBI): domain Eukaryota; kingdom Metazoa; phylum Arthropoda; class Insecta; order Zygentoma; family Lepismatidae; genus Lepisma; species Lepisma saccharinum. Next base: position 103,303 of record JAGDQP010000584.1, on the reverse strand, counting down.
TAGCGCGCTCGACTTCATTGCGAGCGGTCCTGGGTTTGATTCCCGTGGGGCTAAAAAATTTCGGTGTTGACCCAGCATCGTAAGGACAATTGGGGAGCTGCTGGGAATAAAAAACAGTGGCGATCACAGTGAGAGCTTCGGCTCTCCTCTCCCAACCCGTCTAGTCAGCGTGGGAGCAGTAGACCAACTCCTCCCTTCGTGGAGAGGCCTCATCCACTAGTGGATTGAATATGGCTATGATTTATATTATATTATAAATCTAGTGAAGCACTAGTCCGTTATCTCCAGAATTCAATTACAGACTACACAGAGGCCTGGAGAATAGTCGACAACAAAATTAGTCTGTTGAAACAAGCTCAGAGGAACTTAAAGCAAGTTGTTAAACCACCCCATATATTCTGTAAATCTGTCCATAGATTGAAACAGCAATTAAAGGGTTCGGCAGGGCAGTGGGTTCGCAAATGATGGACCTTCCAGAAAACATCACCAGTATTTATTCGTTTGGTAGTACTGAGGGTGGTGGTGGAGGGTGATAATGATACTGAAGCGGTAGAAGCAACACCTAAAGAGTGTAATCCTACTGTTCGAAAATTTGCAATATACTGTATGGCATATATTTCACATTCTCCAAGATTTATATTATACCCCTCTTCATCTTGCTACGATGATTTATTCAAAACACACAAATATGTATTAACTTTACCAATATACCAAGTTGGTTGTAAAAGAGTTATTTCCTAAGGAAAGTTAATAAAGAACCGCTTGAGAAGTATGTTGAATTAAGAGCATCTGAGGGCACTTTTGCTGATGCATCGTCAGAGAAAATTAACAAGTGATTTTGGCCCAGAAGTAGTAATTAAATACTTTTGTAAGAGCAGCAAGGAACTAGCTTGTTACTTACGAGTGTAGTGTAAGCAAAACTGACAATTATGTATTAGTTACATTGTATCAATATTTTTTGCAACAATCTATAGTTGCAACAAATTTTCGGGCTATGGCGAGTCGATGCCTAATCGTAAAAAAAAATGTCCTGCCTCGGACCGAGCGTCCTCCCGCGCCTCCGCAGGCTGGCGCTGCCGCCAATTGTCCAATGCCCGGTACCTTATCTGGACCCAGTGCCGCCAATTTATTCACTTATATTGATTTCCACTAAATAATAATAACACTCATCACGATTCCCTCCACCACTTACGCGCACTGTCACACTGTTTATGAGTGTATCTCGCCGGTGTTCCGGCAAGGCACTCCGTATTGCTGTAGTTCCAGCAACGTCACTCATACTAATGCTAACTTATAGTTAGTCTTGCTTATATTTATTTTCGCCTTTTTTCTTAATTTGTACCGTTTTATTAGATAAACGTAAAATCAAGATTAATGCACTTTCACTATGGTATTTATTTGTTTGTTGTTCGTTTATTTGTTGGAATATTTCTTTGTACACGCGGACGTCGCGGGAGACCCGCTCGCGCGCGTAGACATTACGCCGTTAAGTCCGGTAATAGCTTTGTACACTTTTCACACTGTTAGGGTCTCACTGCATCGCGCCGCGCCCCAAGGCGCGCCTCCCGGCCAAGAACCTTCTCTTGTAGAATAATGACACTATTCGCCGTCTTCCGGAGGACAGCCACCAGTTCTGGAGTTCTCAGAATCTCTGTGACGGGTCTCTCCCCCAGGAGGACTCTTTGTTCTCTGACTATCTCTACTGTCTCTCGGCATCTAAGGACAACGTGATCTGGGGACGCAACCACCCCACAGGCGCGGCACATATTGCCCTCAACTAAGTTTAGGTTTTTCCGTCTCTGTCTATAAGGACCATGACCGATGACGAAATGGAGCAACCCTCCTTCTATCTCCAATTGCATTTCTGTCCTCTCATCCACGTCCGGGAAAGTGCTGAAAACTTCTTGCCTTCGATGTTTTCTCCCAGAATGTTTGGCACACACTGGTCAGTATTTCTTGAATTTCTCTTGTACTTCCTGCTGCTTGGTGAAAAATGTCTATGATCTTCTTTTCGTTTCCTTTCTTGAGACAGTACGCTGCTCCCATTCTTTTAACTTGGAGGTGCATGAGCATGGTCGCGGTCACCACCTAGAGTGTCTCCGCCGGAGTGATTCTGTAGGCTCCATCCAGTAAGACGGAGCAATATTTGTCGTTGAGATCTATTTATAATCTGCCGTTGTCTTACCTCGTCCATCCGGTGGCACCAGGGGCTGGTGGCGTATCCGACTACAGACCAGATTATGACATCATGGTACATTTTTATTATTTTCAGAGGTGTCCTGTGATCATTAGTTGCAATGTTGACTATTTTATACGATATTTTGATGGCCTTGTTCTTTGCTGTGGTTAATTGTGTCTAAAAGTTTAGCTTTTCATCTAGAATGACGCCAAGATATCTGAATTCTTTTTCTCTTTTAATTGACTTTTCTTTATTTTCTATTAGTGGTCCCCTATTGAAAGTTAATTTGCCTTTAAACAAGACATATTTGGTCTTCTCCGCCGATATCGTGAGTTTGTTGTTCTGGCACCATGATGTCATTCATCCTATAATTTGGTTAGCTTTATCTTGTAGTTCGTTCCTGTTTTTTTTTCTTTTATTACGATCGCCAGCATGTCCCATATTATTGGCCCGATCACGGATCCCTGCGGGCATCCTTTTGTTGGTGTTTTCCGCACAACACCATCAACTGTATTAATCTGTATTGTTCTGTCCTGAAAGTAGTTTTTGTTTTCCAAACAGCGGGATGGACCCCAATATTTTTCAACTCCATTAACACTGATGACCACCATACATTGTCGTAAGCACCTGTAATGTCAAAGAAGATTCCCATTACGTATTTGCAGTTCTCTTGTTTAAGTGTATTTATTGTTCCGCATATGTCATTCACTGCGTCCTCGGTCGACTTAACTTGAGGGAGACCGTACTGTAACCTATAATGTTGGAGATTGTTTCTTCTGTCGTTGTTTCTTCTATTATTTTCTCGAAGATCTTACTTATCACATTTAGCAGGCATATAGGCCTGTACGACTTCGGGCTCGTCTTCGGTTTGTCTTCTCCTTTTAACAGTATGATGAAATTCGCTTTTTTTTATACTTTTGGGAATCTTCCCTGAGTCAGGCATTCATTGTATAATTTGGTTAAATATGGAGTCCAAAAATCTGATAAAGATTTGTATATTTGGTTCTTAATCCCGTCTGGACCCGGTACATTGTTGGATTTGAGGGTCTTAATTGCAGCCGTCGCTTCTTCATTTGTTATTAATGGTAATTCTTGATTCTCGTCGACATTTGGAGGATGCCCTGTTACTTGTCTGATCCGTGTATTTTCTTCATTATCCTCATCCTCATTGTCGTCCGGAAATAATTTGGAGAAAATGAGTTCCATTGATTCTTCTTGCCAATTGGTTGTAAAAGTTCCGTCAACTTTCTTTAGTGTGTTCTTACTCCCTTCGTTTTGATTTTTTGCATAACTATTTTGTAGGGCATACCCCAGATATCTCTGCTTAAGTTCCCGTCCACGAAGCTTCCCAAAGTCTTTTTTTTTTTTTTTTTTTTTTTCGAAAAGTTCATTCTCAAATTGTTGTTTAATTTGTCCGTATTTGTTCAGAAGTTCGTGGTCCTTGGCTGCCCTATAGCTTTTCCTGCTCACTTTTAGTTTCCGTTTTAAGTTTTCCAATGTTTGGGTTCAGAAGGGTTTTCTTTTTTTGACTTGGCCGATTTTAAGTGCTACTTTTTTTAAGTGTATGTTGTGTGGCATTTTCTGTTTTTTCGGCCAGCTCGTCCAGATTTATATTTTTTTCAATTTGTAGTAGGTCCAATTTGCCCATTAGTTTTGTGAAGTTTAATCTTTTGGTACTATAGTTTAGATCATCAGGTTCATTTATGTCAATATCATTGTCGTCCAACATAGAAATCTGATGAAACCGTGCTGACTCGTAGTCGCGTGCTCGATCACATTCCATTCCTGTATATTTCTATCAAGGTTTCCCCTGGTTAAAGTTATATCAATATTACTCTTCGCGCCATCCCTGCCCTGAAACGTGGATGGTTGATTCTCCTTGTTCTTTATGATTAGATAATATTGTTTAATGATGTCATCATACTTTTCGAGTTTTTCATCTGTTCTCGGGCAGTACCAGTGCGCAGACTTGGCATTAAAATCCCCCCCAAATTAGTAACTTAGCCCTATAAAACCCGTCCAAAATTTCTCCTAGTTTATGTACAAAAATCTCCGCTGGGATGGAGAACTGGCAGTAGAAATTTGCTATTGTAATCTGATTTTTCCCAAGTTTCAGGTTAAAAGTCTGGCTCCATTTACATGTATATCTAGAATCCACCAGTGTTCAATCTTCCTGTTGAATATAACTACTCCGACCATAGGATTCGCGTCCTCCGGTAGCAATACCATGGCGTCGGTCAGCATGCCCATCGTCTTTCCCTTATTGGCATAGGTCTCTTGGATGCATGCAACGTCCACTTATTCCTTCTCACAATATAGCCTTTATTCTTGTGCGGCTAATTTTGATTTGTCCAAATTAACCTGGACGAATTTGAACGTCTTATGGTTGTCTTAAATGGACGTAACATGCCGGGAACTTTTCCGTCGCTATGCGTCCGTACACCATGACGAATTGTCTGTATATGTTGTTAAACTGGAAGGACTCATCCCTCCTCTCGAATACTTTGTTGATCATGTCCAGTAGGTCTTATGGATCTGTAGTTATGCCATTTGATCGTAGATTTATTCTGTCCACTTCGTCGATTATTGGAAAGGTTTTACCATTTTGGTGAATATTCCTGACAACCGTTCTAAGGGCGGCTGCCAGAAGTAATTGTTCTTCCAATCGGTACAGGATATATCCTTTAGTAAGATCTGCATAAAATTCGTTTGGATTAAAGTTTGTAGTTCTTCCGCCAGTTCTCCCTCCGTATATTCCATGTTAGGAATTTCCATATCCTCCATATCTGCTTCAGTTACCTCGGAACTCCTATTCTTACTATTTTTCTTCTTATATAGTCTAGAGATCCAAAATTTCCATCCTTTTCTTTTCTTCCTTTCTTTTCTCAGTTACTTGTCTCTTAGCTATAACGTCATTTCCGTCTTTATCTTCCGGGCCTTCATGAACTTCGTTCTCAGCATCCGTTGTTTTCCTTTGTTTCTAATGTGTTCCAAATCCTCATAATATTCTGATAGAGGAGTCTGTCCTGAACTATCATCTCAAGACCGACATTCTCGATGTCATGTTCCCATCTCTTCAGAGCCAGCAGAACGTCCTGAGGTTCCGCATTCCAGAGCCTCATCGCTATGACTGGTATGACAATTTTTTTTGTCATGTTTAACTGTCGAGAGTAGGTCTAACGTTAGTTCTAGGTCTTCTTGGAAGGTTTCTCTGGATTACTTTATGTTAATAATTTTGCAGTTGTACCTATTTTGTGATAGGTAGGTTTCTAATCTTGTATTGTCTGCTAATTTGATGTCATAATATTCCAGCTTTTCAAGATTGTATTCATCGTGTGACAGAGCCACCGTCTCTGGACGAAACCCCTGGGAGAGGTGACCAGTTTTGGGTTAACATAATGAAGTACTGTTTGATATTCCTGGTCCATATTTATGTGCCCATGCACAAGGAATTCTTCCGTTAATTTCGTGTTGTTTTGTTACCCAATTACTGAAGTTTTGTACCTTATTATTATTGTTAATTTCCAAAAGCCTTTCTAGACTTTTCTTTTTTCTGCATGGGGGTTCTTTTTTGAGGTTGGTGATGCTTTTGTCTCGACTCGATCTGGATTACAATCCATAATCGAAACGATATATGACTCGTTGTAACGCCAACTTGTACTGTGGGCATTCTTGTTGGTTTTTGGCTCCACACAGCTTTTTCCTCGAATTGCAGGGAAGGCATATCTTTTTATCCTTATCTTTGGACTCCGTGTTTTTGCAGCCTTTTTGGCCACAGCGCCCACAACGCGCGTCATTTCTATAGTGGGCTGCTATGTGACCGTAGTCATGGCATTTCAGTCAAGTTGTTACCACAAAAAAATCCTTAACATTGCTGGCTTCGTAGCCAATGTAACTCCGCGGATTTCTTAAAATGGTTTTCCTTACTTGTTTGGGTACTTCAAACACAAAATGGTACCTATCTTGGTTCTTGGGACCCGTTTTAAATCTTGGTCTTACGAGCTGCTTCTGTTCGTCGGTCAGCTCTTGAAGATTTCTTTCTATGAGTTCTCTATTGCCTCGTTCTCCTTGAGCTCGGATGGTGTGGTATACATTATCATTAACGTGTTGCGCTTATTGCTCTTATTGGTTAGATCGAAGTTTTGGATCATACTTGGGTGCTGTCTAATCTTCTCGCCCTGAGCTGTCGTCGTCTGCAGGATGAGCGCTGTGTTTGCTTGAATAATTTGAAAGTTGATCCAGTCCTGCTAGCTCACTATCCTGGTTAACCTCATTCTTACATCCTTAAGGTTTTCCCCCTCCTTCGGTTTAATTACGATAGTTAGTCTGGAGTTTCGTTTGTTTGACTCGATCAAACGCGTCTTTTTCGGAATTTTGGTAGTATCCCTTTTAAACATGTTTGCAAAGCTCACTGTCGGTGTTGTTGCTGCGCTTAGTCCTTTGTTGCCTTTAGGCTACTATTCTCCGTCAGAACTTCTTAATATCCTCTTCCAGTTGTCGCATTTTCTCCTCAATTTCAATTTTTCTCGTCTCTAGTTGTCCGTTTATGATCTCCAGTTCTTTTACGTGAAGACTTCCTTGGATCGCCTCTTCTCTCAATACGTTGATATTCCTCTCTTGTTTGTCTATCCCATGCTCCCTTGCCTCTACTTTGGTCTGGAGTTGGGATAGCTTGATTTCACAATTTCTTAGCCTTGTTTTCTATTTCAAGTTTAGCTTGGTTTCTTTCTAGCTCGAGTATTCTACCCTCTAAAAATTCCTGTCGGATCTTGAGGTCCTCCTTTTTCGGTTTTCTTTTCCTCTTGGTTGTATCCTCGGATACTGGATTTGGCGTTTCTGGTCTTAACGTGCTCTCCTCCGCATTCCGGTCAGTGGGCCCTCCTCCCTATTCTCACGTTCCTCAGAGACCTTGGTGTCCCATCTTTTGTCCCTGTGTATTTTCTCCCATTCTGCATGCACCTCGTCAAGTATGCCCTGTTTCAGTTCTTTGTCCTCTTTATTGGATCGATGTTTCATAACATTTATTTCCTTTCTCTTCACCTTGCTTTGAAATCTAAGGTTTCAAAGGATTGTTCAGGTACTCACGAGTGTCCAGCGTCGGGCATAGCCATTTAGCCTAAAGTTTTTCCAGACCCGTTCTGGTGACGTCCGCGAGGTCGAACTTTTTCGCCATTTTCGATTTCGGTTTCGCACACTTGTAAAAATTACATTACACACAGTATACAGTACACTATAACACAAAATGATGTGTTTATCACTTATAGAAGACAGCGGGAGCACCCCCAGGACAACGGCTTAAGTCACACGACACCTGGATGGCCGCAGACCTCTTGGGAAAGGGTGGGTGGAAAAGTGACAGAAAATAGCTTTTTTTTTTACATTTTTCGGGGAGATCAGTACCCCCGGGGTGGACCCACCCCAAAACGTTCGCGACCGAACTCTGGGCCGAAAACATTCCGGTGGGGGAGGGGGGGGCAGTGCCTCATGTGTGAGGTCAACGACTTCCCAAAATATTATGCACCCATCACCAGCGACCCCGAAGGCACAGACCTCTTAGCCCTCCATGTTATTTATATAGGCACTACACAAAGAACTTAGTAAAACTTTTGTTACTGTAGAGGGTCCGGGACTTTGAATAATTTTGCCTGGCAGTTGTTTGTCCTTTCAAGGACGCCGGATGTCCACGGTCAAACTGGTGCTGTGGAGGTCTCAGAGCCAACGTGAATAGCTTCTCTTTATTCCCATATGATTAACATGGGAAATTTCGGTTCTTAATATCTCCTCCAAGAAAAATCACTCGAGGTCCGCACCTTCAGGTAACGTTCATGAACAAAAATATCTACTTCTTTGGTCCGCCCCGTTTCTCCTCGTGAAAAACACTCGAATCACGGAACACTCACGCACACGTCTATCTAGCTTCAAAGCCTATACTCAAGTCGGACATAAGCCATAGTGCTTTTATCGCCCATAAAATTCATTTTATCTCATCTAAGACCGTCTGTAAAATACTTGCTTTATTTTACTCGAATCCACATAGCTTTTTTTTTTCATCTTAGAATCGTAGATGCCTACGTGGTTTGGAAAAACAAGTAGTTTACAGACGGCCCTAAACATGTTGAAACAATTGGAAGTTGGCAGTACTTGGTTGAAAGCTTACTTCAAGTAATAGACCCGGTAATTGAACCCAAGGCATTTTTCCTCATTTTGAAAAATTTTCTTCTGGCTGATTTTATTAGATGAAAGGAAACACATCAGACAGTTCGTGTATAGCCGAAATTTTCAAAATTTTCCTAAATTTAAAAAACGATGCGCGATCGGAAGATGTTACCCGATTTTAATATATATATATATATATATATATATATATATA
>JAGDQP010000584.1:60575-79889 GCA_022664845.1 Lepisma saccharinum | reverse complement strand
TTTAATCCTCTTTTCGGGAATTCAAACTCAAAAGTGAATCTCGCTTATGGGAAAAACAATGTTAATTCAGAATACCACTTTTCCTTGTCTAATTTTGTTAATTAGTACCAACACAATAAGCCAGACACCGATTTCTGTCTACCAAATATTGTACCGTAGCATCGCTCAATTTCGATCTTGTTCACTTTTCAGTTTGGACTACCAAAAGGAGGTTAATTTTATTTTGTAAAAGTATTTTCACCGTGTTAAAAGGGGTTTTTGTGAACAATTGTAGCAAATTTCATGGAAATATCTGGAAAACTTTCGCTTTTATCGGTCTGTTTATCAGTTACACGAATCAATAAAGGTAAAGGTAAAGCTATCCCCTGTGCGATACACACGCGCCGTGAACAGCACATGGGGGATGTGGGGGTAGCGTTCCATATCTCGACCTACTGTACGAAGTGAGGTGGAGTGGTCAGTCCCACGCTCGACCGCCTTTACCTTTCAAGGTGCCCAGGAGTACCAAAACACTCTGGTACTCAGTTTGATACGAGGCTGAGTGCACCGCAGAGCGTCCGACATGGGAAGGATGGGTGCCTAACTTGTGACTGAAAATGTATCACAAAAATTGAACAGGATATTTTGAAACTGGTTAAATCAAAATAGGTTGAGATTGCCCGCTATCATGCTTACAATACAAACTGTCAAAAGTTAAAATTTGTGTTACGTTCAACTTGTCATATTGCACGAAGTGTATTAGAACTTTTAATTGGAGTTTTTACTTCTCAATTTGCTAACGACAATTTTCTTTTGGTGATGTTAGATTCGTTCAGGCTAATTCACATTAAAATAAACGACAATAAGTGATCGTTTTTTAATGTGGCAATTCTTACCCTAAACTGGATTTGTTCCTAAAACTGCCATAATATGTTCATTTCATAATTCGAAATGACAAAAAGTACACGCATACAAATGTGCTTACTTAGCACACAATACATACAGACAAAATGTAACACATAGACTCAGTGTTACAGTTTCCTCGCATTTGAACTTGGTTATTCATAGCTGTTAAGATCGTTGACAAAATGGAGTAGGGGAAACGTGCTAGGCATATCAGTACGAAAACAAACCAACATGGGTTCGAATCCTGTTAACGCTAAAGATTTTTTTACAAAGCAATCGTGAATAATCTAATCATTACTTTACTTCTCATACAAAACGGAGAATATTTCCGACTGTGGGATGAAGCACCTGAGTCACTAAAGAGAGAAAGACGATTTACGAATGTTGGTTGGGAAAGTCCAAATCAAGTCCCAGGGGGTTAAGAACACGTCATTGATCAGAAATATGCACTTTTCCTGTTATTATCCTTAGAAAGGAATACTATAACATATGTTAGGCACCATCTGACTAGAGGTTCACCCGTGGAGTATCGCTAGCGTGCTGGACTTCTAATTTGAAAACCTGGGTTCTATTCCCCACCAGTCAGTTTCTTTTTCGCATACACTGAAGTATTCAAACAGAGATTTATCTTCGGGTTGTGGAGAAGAAAGCATCACTGGTCATAATCCGAGCAAACAGTGTGTGTGCTATTTGGCATAATGATAATCTAGTTTTCATGTTTTTCATTGGTCTTTCTCTCTTCCTCTCTTTCTTGATGTATTGTTATCGTGTCTTCGCTGCGTCTTTCTATTCTTCTTCTCTCTATCTTTATTTTCCTCTTACTTTACACAAACTCTCTCTTTTTGTGCGTGTTCCAGAGCCAATTCCGGGCCACTTTTGATGACCCGGTGATAGGGCCTGACCCAAACATAAGTGACCCCGTAAACCGATTGACTCGGTCTGGAAAATCTATGAACTGGGAATTTCGGAGATTACAAAGTATTCCGAACCAGTATGTTTAATAAGCCTCACCGAATTCGCAAACTAGCCTCGCGCAAACAAAGAATGTGTGTTACACTTTTGACATTATCCTAGATGTGTCTCAAAACTTTGGAGTTTCACTAGAATCATGAGTATTTAATCTGACCACCAAGTTTGGTCTCCATTGTGAAAGTGACTTAATGAATGTTTGAAGTACCCTTTATATATTGGAATAACCCTGAAAAAATATAAAATCCAAAAGTTACTTCTCTCTTGCTGTTAGATTTGATTTGTGGGAACTGAACTTTTTACTGTGGGAACTGAACTTAATATTTTAACTACATTTAAATTCCAAATTTTTATCTGTACTACTTCTTCTTCTTCTTCTTCTATCTCCCCTTTTCTCTCTCTCTCTCTCTCTCTCAGTTCTCTGCCTCTGTCTAACAGATATACGATCGGTTTCAATGTTTCATTGTATGTGTTAAAATTTCTCCCTCCATCAACTTATGTATACTGATTCGTCTCGCCTCTATTATTTCATTTTATCGATACCAATACATGTCTATTTTGAAAAACAAAACGTGCTCATGATGTTTGCTGATTTCAGTATGGGCGAGACGAAGGAAGGAGAAAGAGGGGGTCTGTTTACCAGACACGATTATGGGATAAAAAGGTGCCACTTGGCCGGCATTCGTTGTCGCAACCTTTTTTATGCTCAGTGGGAAAACACTGGGAAAACCTAAGTCAGGACAGTCAGCCGCTGGTACCGAACCGAGGACCTCCGGAGAACGAAACGAACGTTTTACCAAGTAAGGTACGGCGCTCGGAAGAAAGCATACTCATTTCAATGTTTATCACATGCACGCACACACAATGTCGTACGCACGCACACACAAAATAACGTAAATAACAACATAATATCAGAAATTTTAAAGGAAATCATAATATCGTGCCCTATTTTTCAGAACTGATAGAAACAGACCTTTTCTCTTGTTTTTCATGCATAACGTTAGTGTTCTATGGAATTCATTAAGAAAGAAATAAGAAAGAAACCATAGGTTTTAAGTTCATTTTTTATTCTCCATGTTCGGTAAGGATCTTTTCTATTGGACAATTTGAATTAAACTTTTCAATACACTTCAACTAGTGGCCCACCTAAAATAAAAATGGTGTTAGGTTTTCTGTTTGAAATACGACTTGCTTACGTTTTTCTATTATTATTTACACACTACAAGAAATCATGAACATCTTTCCAGAACCCAGGACATGTGATAATGTTTCCTCTTAAAGAAACGAAAATTCCAACCCTTACTCGTTCACGCACACATTATCAGAATCACACACCGCCCACTCTACGTTAGTTGGGTGGCCTATCTTGTAGGCTTAGAGAAAAATCGTGTATAACAAAGTCATGTGAACATAATTTTGGCCATGATAGTACATAGGTTACTAACTTATCTTTGGCGGGAACCTTGGCTGCAGCACCTTTACTCCCCCTCCCCTCAATCCGACTCTGACTAAGTTGCTCAAAAACAGGGCAATAAAAACAAAATTAAATCTGTACTATATTTTTATTTTCAAATTTAATTTTGTGTTTCATGGTTCAATGAGACCTACAATATTTGAGTTGCTTTCTCTATAGTTTGTAAATGTTCTTTTTTTTAGGGAGGGGGAATTATTTATTTAAATAAGCGTAATTTATTGTTATTACCTTTTTCACATGGAAATAATTGCAACAAAATATTGTATTTATTTACATTATTTGTATATATATATATTGCAACATGAATATATACATGTTTTTTTTACAACAACAGTATTGTAGTTATTTATACATTTTGCAACATTTTCTGTCTCCTAAGGGAAAGTCTGTCATCTTGTAAAATGGCGGATAGAAGTATTTTTTTCTGTTGTAAATTAGTAGCTGTTAATTGAGAAAATAATTTACGAAAACAAAATAAAAGAGTAATAAATAATATTTGTGCAGAACCGAGCATTAGGCTTTTCTTTGATGATCTTGTTTTCAGCAATAGCAGTAGTTTCCAAACTGTGGTCCACGACAAGCGCTGTGCGCGCGAACCAAATTATTGATTTAAAACTATTTTTACTCTCTTTTAGTAAGAATATTTTTTACTTACAATTTGTTAGATTCAGTTTCTTGTGAATTTGACAGTGATCTATTTAAATACACTTTCAAATTGTCTAAATGACTCCCAAAAGGCCATCATTTTAGTTTTGACTGTAAGAGTGGAGTAAAATAGATTTTTGTGTGTTCGCAAAATAAGGTTAATTAAATTCAGCAAGAGGAAGTTTATTCTATTGAGCAATAAAAAAACAATAACATAAATTGTTGATTTGAATAAACCAATATTGTTGATTTAAAATAAATTGTTGATTTAAAATTACTTTTATTTTTTATTCTGTTTCATAGAACATAAACAAGCATAATTTGTTATTGCTGTGACTTTACTCTCATCAGTGCTCAGATTGCCAGTTATTTTTGTTGTTAATTAAATGTATGCATGACTAATTACTTGGTACTTACCAATAATAATTATTATTTTATTTGTATAATACGTTTACTGCGATTGGCGGACTCAGCAGGGAGACGATATATAATTAATTTCAAAGGATAGAGATTTGGAGAAATGTGGTAATTAATAACCAATAATTAAACATTAGAAAAGTCAGCAAGCATGTCAAACAGTAACCAGTATTATCTACATTATGTGTAACAATTTGCAAGTTGCAATGTGAAAATTAACGATGTATTTAAAATGTTTAACTACTTATTTTTAAATGTAGTTTTGTTGTTCGTCAGACGCATGAAATATTGCTATAAAGCTTCAATATACATACATAGTTGAAAGATACATGTAAGAAATTTAAATTCACAAAGTTAGGTGGTTGTCTTCGTAAGTCCAAGAGATTTTTTCCCGATTTTCCCAGCTAATACCCATGCATTTTCCACAATGACACGAATAATGAAGAAATTTCTTACAAGAACACACGAGAATTTTATTTTCCATGACAGTTACAGCGAATCACTTTCAAGATGCAATCAGAATCAAGTTTCTTATCCGTTACAACTGGAACGAACATCTCTGACTAAATAAGCATCCCGATTCTGGCCACATGTGAAAAATAAAAATAATATTAAGAAAAAACCTTTCCATGTCATTTTTTTGGAAGTAAGTTTTTAATTAGTGTTATTTCAGTAATATTTACGGTTTTTAAAAAAAGGCAATAAATTGGACTGTAAAAATTACCGCGAAATCTCGTTACTCCCAACATGTTACAAAGCATTGAGTAATATACTACTGCTAACTCGCCTAAATGTATACGTAGATGAAATAATTGCAGATCACTAATGTGGATTTAGAAGAAATAGATCCACGATGGACTAGATTTTCGCCTTGAGACAAATCTTTGAGAAGAAATGGTAATACGATGGGACCGCTACATTCATTGATTTTAGAAGGTTTATGATTCTATCAAAAGGGAAAAGCTATACAGTATCCTGGTACAATTTGGAATTCCAAAGAAACTTGCTCAACTTGTGAAAATGTGTCTCAGCGACCCCATAAGCAGAGTAGGGTAGGTAATAATATGTCAGTTTCAAGATTCGCAACGGATTGAAACAAGGTGGTGCCTTTTCACCACTACTTTTTAACTTTGCGTTAGAATATGCGATTTTAAAAATAAAACGAGTACAAGAAGGGACTAACGTTGAATGGCTTGAATCAACTGTTTGTATACGCGGATGATGTAGATTTAATAGGGGAAGGCACTAGAAAGTAACACCGATGTCTGAGTAGAATCGTGCGATGATATAGGTCTACAGGTAAACATAGATAAAACAAAATACATGATAACAACTAACAAGCCGAAACACAGGGGATAACGGAAATAGGTATGTAACAATTAAGAATGAGAACTTAGAGAAAGTAAACAAATTTAAATACTTGGAAGCATATGTAACAAGCAAAAGCGAGGTAACGGAAGAAATAAAAAGTCGTTTAGTATTGGACAATGCATGTTTCTGTTCAGTCCAGAAACTCCTAACCTCGCGATTAATATCAAGAAAGTTGAAATTGAAAATATGCAGAACGGTTATTCTGTCAGTAATACTTTACGGTTGCGAAAGTTGGAGTACGACCTTAGCAGATGTACACAAATTACGTGTGTTTGAAAATAAGGTTTTGAGAAAGATATAAGGACCGAAACGGGACGAGATGAATGGAGAATGGAGGAGACTGCATTATGAAGAACTTCACGGACTGTACGACTCACCCGATGTAAGAATAATGAAATCACGACGACTAAGATGGGCTGGTTATGTAGCTCATATGAGAGAAATACGAAGACTATATTCCATCTTGGTTGGAAAGCCGGAGGGAGAGAGACCGTTGGGAGGACAATACTAGAAGGAATCTTCGAGAAGTAGGTGGTTGTGATGAAACTGACTTGATCTTGTCCAAGATAGAACCCGATGGCGATCGTTTATTACTGCGGCGATGAACTTGCGAGTTCCGTAAGCCATAGAGTGAGTGAGTAAGTTGTTTCAATTGCAGAAGAAGTAGGAGGAAGACCTTCTGGTGAAACAAAGTCAGTTGATGTACGAACTTTTTTTAATGTTCTCATTCTCAGTTTTCCAGGTAGCCTACCTCCTTTCTTATATTTGTTCCTCAGCTCAAATAATTTTTTTTTTCTATTGATACTTTTCCATTGTTGGAAACAAACATGGCTTGCCAAAAGATCTAATCTCCCTTTGCAAAATGTAGTGCCAAAGGTTTTCCAATAACAGAGAACCGAGAAGTTGTATAGCAGTCTAGAAATGTATGGGTAAACAAAAAGTACTCAGAGATGTCGCCAAGTTCTTCTTTTGCAACTGATATCCCAACCATTGTTTTCTTCTTTTTTTTATAAAAGGAGCGGGAGACTGCGAGTGACTGGTACAGAAGGACAAGTATCTGGATAGATTAGTATCACTTCTAACAACACAAGTATCTTTAATAAGTACTTTTTTTACAACTGTTTTCACGATAAGCGTGTCTTCATCACCATCTGAATATAAAATCATAGGCCCAAATCCAAGCACAGTAAATTCGAAGCCTAAACCTGTAGTGAATCCCTCTTTATTCTTGAAATTTTTAAGGAATGTATCATTTGTATTGAGAGTTACTC
Organism: Lepisma saccharinum; assembly: GCA_022664845.1. NCBI lineage: Eukaryota > Metazoa > Arthropoda > Insecta > Zygentoma > Lepismatidae > Lepisma > Lepisma saccharinum. The sequence goes on along the minus strand of JAGDQP010000584.1, from coordinate 72,857 downwards.
TCTGGTGAAATATGAGCTTCAGAGGAACTCAAATCTTTCGTTCGTCTCAGATACGTGCAGTCCTTTAATGATGAATTAAAATTATAGGCATCAATGACAATGGAGCATTTTTTTTTATTTTATTATTTTTTACATACAAAATAAAGATGTATAAAAAATATATTGTATCGTTGACTTCCATTTAATTTAATAGAACTGCCTCCTAGGTTCAATCACGTATTTAGATCCTGAACATTTGGTTCGTTTACGGGAGGGTTAGACTATTCCTCTAGTGTACTATCTAGTGGAGCCATATTTGCTGGTAGGACAATCTCATCTTCAAATAAATTTAGGGGAACTGAAGACACTCAAGTCATACTCGAACCTTTCCGGGGGTATGAAACTAGGTTCCATATTAATCCTTGAAAACCTTTTTGACGTATTGTTTCATGCTTTGAGGTAGCCCCTCCAGTTAACCCTCTGGAAGGAACACTGTTCCAAATTTCCTTTGGTGGGAACGGCTGCGTGTGTTCCATGCTGAAAGAACCATTATCAGTGCAAATTATTTTCTTTCAAGCCATGTGTCATAGCGTGGCTTTGTATTGTCACTTTTCGTAAAGGTGGATGTGTCTGAAGAAAGCCCCCATCGCCACCACCGTTTCTATGAATAATACTTTGACCAACCGTTTTATATGCCATAGCGTTGACATAAACAGAAGCTGTCATATCATTTACTATATTGATTAGATCTTCATATCCAAAATGGTTGGCATGGTACCAATAAATCAATACTTTTCTTGTAGCAGATACATTCCTTTTGATACAGTTATGTGTCATATCCTATGTTATGATAATTCTGTGAGGTCAGGAGTTTACTTGAGAACAGGGACGGACTTGACCGGCCGCAACCCGGGTATTTTCGGGCCGGATGGGTCCCCGTATTCCCTTTTGACTTGGAAGCTTAAAGAAGACTGCTTAATCCAATTTTGCTTCTAGTGGTAGCTTTAGGGTGTAGCAGGTTTTCCAAAATTAGCAATTTTGACCAACATAAGGGCAGTGCTGAAATTAATATCTCAGTGGTCCTACTTTAGGACCCTCACAAATCACAAGGAGCAATGTACAGTTTAATGGTAAGTGCATATTGCTTTATACACTCTTATTTTTAAAGCATAATATTTATTTTTACTTCGTATTTTGAGACCTGATCAGTAGTCGAAGGACCCTAGCAAGTTCTTTTTTGGAGGCCCACTACTAGGGTATTGAAGGCCCTTGAAAGGTGTCACTTGGGGCCCTTTTGGCACAGCTCCCACTACAACAAGGGCCCTTTGGTTACCTTGGGTGGGTCCTTTTTTAAGTTTCCCGGGCGGGTTCATTGGTTACCTGTCTGCCCTTGCTTGAGAATATTCTAGTATCGATAACATGGATAGTATTCATACAACCTTTTGATTCTCGGTCATCCCACATCATGAGTTAGACCTCCGACGTTTCTCAAAGTCCTCGGGAATGTTTATTCAATTGAATCATCCAGTGGTAGAAGAAACTAAGTCAAAAGTCTTATTTTTCAGTGCAGAAGAAAATCATTAGCACTATTAGAGTTTTCAATAAAAATAAATTAATTTTGAGAATCATACTTTTGGGCTTATTATATCTAGATTCAACTTCTTATTAATTTGAACGATCTGTTTAAGTACACTTTCAAACTGTCTAATAGATCCCAAAAGTTTATAATTCTGATTGTGCCAGTAATAGTGGAGTAAAATAGATTTTGCGTATGTAAAAATAGTTAAGAGTGGGGAAAATAGATTTTGCGTATGTCATTGGTTTTATATATATTTCAGACCTTGAGTTAATTAAATTCAGCAAGTGGAGGTTTATTCTATTAAACAATTCAAAAATGACTCATTTCTGGAAAGCTGCTGAATCATTCTCATCGTCAGCTTTTCCTTTGTATTTCATACCATCTTCATATGTGTGGGTTCACTTGACATCTGAGCATTGACTTCAGATTCAACGGTGTATACACATACAGGCATATTCAAAAAGTCTCTTCCTACATAAACCCATTTTAAGTGTCACCGTGGCATATTGACAAATGTTCTTCCTTTTCATGCAAATTACTTGGGGTTTCAGCGCTGATGGAGGTTCACAGATTTACAATAAGGATCCAGCACGGTGAGGTATATCGATTTCCGGTCACAAAAGCCAACGAAATATATTTTGTATCGTCAACGGAGGCCCTGGTGGACATGCTTTAAAACTGTGTAATTTTCGAATTTCGATACCGAATGTCGATATCGCTGGAAATCTAAGTGATTGACATACCAAATAACGAAATGTCGAACATTACGTGTCCTTCATTAAAAAATAAATAAATAAAAATAAAATAAAATCATATTTATATTGAAGAACCACTGGAAATCCAGTAACAGTCTTATAGTTGAAAATAAAATATCGTTCATATTAAAATATTGTATCTTATTTTATCGATATTTCATATTTCAATTTGCGATATTGGAAAAATTGCAGAGTCCTAGAATTACTATTAAGAAATGGACAACAGAGGAAGAGCTTGCGCGAGCTCAATTTTTATCTTTGAAGAAGCCCTACCGCTAAGCCTCCGCAAGAAATTACCATATTCATAGTTATTGTCAGTCCACATGTCTAATATATCACTCTGGCTTTAATTATGTTTAGCCGTACTAAGTTAAAATATGTGGATTGATGTAGATTGTAAAGAATGAAAGCTGAGGTCATAATTTTGGAAGCTGTGGGGAAGGAAAGGGATGGGGAAAAGAAAGCTAGTTCATTGGGACGTGGTGTAACTAGGAAATCCACTTATGCACACCTATTGAAAGTGGCGGTCGAACTTCCGTCTTTTGCTGCGTTGAGAATATTTATGAGGAGATGCTGGCAATTCTGGATTACTATAGCACATGGTTGATCGATCTAAGGTAATCACATCACATTTCAAAGAGCTCCGACGTCGCAGTTTTATGATTTGTCGGTTGCCCTACCAACTCAAACAAGCCCCATTGGTTACTTTTGAGGGTGGCTTTTTTTTCCCCACGGTGTCGAAGAACATCTCTTTCACTAAATAAACTATAGAGACGTAAAACTTCTCAGCGTGATTGTACCATTATACAGGTTAAAAGTACGTAGTCAACGTGATTGCAAACCACAAATAGGATAGCGATTCATTTTCTGTACCTGAAAGAACATATGCTCGATTTAAGATGTATACCTTATGATCTTTACACTTCTTGCACTGTTATTTATTATGTTCCCGAAGCTATCTGTAACTGCTAACAGTATATTTTATCTATAGCAGCAAGGCGTAACAGTTTTATTGCCTTCGGGAAATTAGAAATCAGTTTTAAATAGACTTTGTCGAGTAAGTGGGAAATCGGCTTTATCGTATTCATATATAGACCCTTTGAATGGAAGAAAATGTAATCCAATCCAAGAATTTGCCCTTTAGCCAAACGTGGTAAGCTTTAGTAGGAAGAATCTCTGTAATAGATCATACGGCATTAATTCAGCTCTTAGAAGTACTACTTGGGTTTAATTTTTTGTTTCCTACTTATTGTTGTCTGTAGCACTGTTTTATTCTTGTCCTTAGTAAGGCTCATATATTTTCCAGCGTGAAAGATAGGAAGGAGACTTGAGATCAAGTGATTAAACTCCGTTTCGCTTGCATGGGTTGATCGAGAGACAAAACAACGAAAAGAAAGGGATGAAGTCAACGCCCGTCCCTGCCCAGACCCTCTCCTCCTCTTCCTTCTAATCATGTTTTGAGTCAAAAAACCGTGGAAGTGTAGCCGACTAGCACATCTAGCGAGTCGAAAGAACAATGAAAGCTAACGTGCCGTTGTGCCTCGAGCAGAGAACAAGAAATGATGGCACCTGACGGAATGTAGCTGATAGGCCAACAACAACGAAATCGCCGGTGTGTGTCGTCCCGCACGATGCACTTCGTGCAAACGGAGGGATATTTTGCTCATGACAGCGAGCTTGCTGTGCTATGCTTGTAGAGCTGAACCACCGCCCGCTCGATCTTAGCTGCCTGCCCATTCGCTTCAAAAAGCATTGTTCCTCGGGTGAATATCTGTTTCCTAATTCCGACGCTAGAGGCAGCACGATACATCTGTTTTAGTCAGTAACTCTTGAGTATTGGTATAGGGAAAACTGAATATTTCGAAGAGTTTTAAGAAAAGAATGGTGCACAATTGTTGCGTACCATTCTGTAAGGCAATAAAAATATGATATTCTAGAAACATGAACACAGTTTAAAGAGATCCTTGACATGTACTATATTATTATTAGTAGTAGTAGTAGCAGAAGCAGTGGTAGTAGTACATCAAGCACAGGTCATGGTTATTTCTTGTATATAGGAAATAATAAACCTACACGTTCGCAATAGGCAATTGCGAGAATAATACTACACGTTCTTAGAATTTATTGCATATAGCGTGTTATTGTGATTACTGTCAGGATAATTATTTTATTCCATTGCATCCTCCGTTTAAACCAACAATTGCATTGTAAACATGATATTCATTTGTTTTATTTGGAGGTAGGCAGTTGTACATGCCGTGGATTTTCTTCTCCTGCACAGTGCCTATAGAAACATTACGATTAAAAATGAGATCATAGACAAAGTAAACAAATTTAAATACTTAGGAGCATAAATTATGTAACAAGCAGAAACAAGGTCAACGAAGTAATAAGACAGGAGGAACGTCTAAAGGAATGGAAAGCCTCAGTAATAGTTTCGGTTTGTGGAAAGGCGATAATTCTGACTAATAATATTTTTTTTAGTAAGGAACTTCCTTATCATAAAATAAATACAAGCCCGCAACGATGTTCCGTTTAAATGGTTGGAGAACACTTTACGATTTCGGTGACATCATCAGTTTGATTAAAAGTATCCGGACACCGAAACAATTCGTACTAAAAGTTAAAATTATTTTTGTTTATGCATGACTAAAAAGAAAAGCGTAGGGTGCGCCAATTGAAGAATTTATAAAGTGACTGTATATGAATGAGCTCCCTCATGCTTTTCTTTTTTTTAATCATGCATAAAAATATTTTTTTACTTTTTAGTACCAATTGTTTAAGAAACGTATGTTTTTAAAATTATTTTTGTAGTACTGTGCAGTACTAGTCGTACATTGTTATTTAATTCTGTCTCTATGGCGTTATTTGTTATGGTTATATATTGTAGTTAAGATAAGATAAAATTAATTTTATGGGCGGTAACAGCACTATGGCTTACGCCCGTCCCGATACGGGGGAAGTCCCTTATCTTGGTCATATCAAAATTTAGCTGTTAATTAAAATAATATAAAAAGATAAAAGATGAAGATGTATAAGGTCTTCACAATCAGCCAACTGGTGTAAATGGCCCTTCACAAGATAAAACAAAAAGACACTATAAAAGTAAACAGCTAAGGAGCATAATAATAAATAAGATAAACGGTAATCATAAAAATCTCTGCGAAAACAAGTAAAATATTACCGTTTAAGTTTAGGTTTATACCTAGGTTTCCCTCTCCTTCCAACGAGATTAAAATCTATATCCATCAGCGGGTCCTCAACCATGTTATATATTGTAGTCTCCCATACTACGGCACATTAATGAGTATCGTTGTCAGGTACTATCTAATAGTGAAAGCAACGCTAGAACTATAGTTTCTTCTAGAGAAATCTTCGCGGATGGGTAGGGGTTCACGGAGGGGGAGTAATTTTCGTGTTCTTGGGGTAAGACTCCTCATATTACACTTTAAAATATTTCGAGATCAGATTTATCCAGCTTCTTTTTGTCATGGACTTGAAGTTATTATTAAAACTTTATTGACTAAGATACACTACAGCAAATTTTATTTATCAGCATTTCTCATCGCTCGCATAATCGAAAAATATGAAAATAACGAAGAATGACTTCTGCTCACACTTAAGTTTTGTATAAAAGCCACTATATTTGTCTTTTACTTTAGAACAATCATTCTGTGTCCTTACAGAAATCAAAATTCCATATTGCAACGGCATCACTTAATGCTTTTGAGTAGCAGAACAGCCCTTGAATACGCCTGCCATCTAGCGGCCAATTCGTGGCGACAGGCTACACACGATTTTTCGCTGATTGGACAGGCAGCTAAGATCGAGCGGGCGGTGAGCTGAACACATTCAGTATTATGACGTATGAGCAGTGATTTTAGACATACAAGTTGCAGTTAGAGGTAATAAATCATTCTCCTCGGTGCATATCTCTCGTAACTTTTTGATGTCAATGACAGAGACAAGACTGTGCCCAAAGATCAGAACATAAATTTACTAATACATCTCAGTGTCATTATGTGATCAAGGAAATTTAAAGAAAAATAATGACTGTTGTCTTCGGGCATTGGGATAGTGATTATAATGTACCAAGGCAAAAGCTTTATGTAGCTAGTACAGGGAATACGTTTAGCAACGCAATGCAGAACTCGTCGTCTCGAGCTCGCTCTTGATTCACCTATCCCCGCCAGCCAAACGGTCCGTGGTTCTCCGGTAACTTTAGGTCATACACTGAGTTACAATTGTAAAATCATTTAATTCACATATTTGAACATCAGGGTATGTCAGACTTACTGAAGAACCAACTTTATTATTTGTATCTGTAAAAATCATGGAAATAAATTTATAAAATCTATTCAACAATAAACCGTGAGCTGCCAGATTATGGGAAACCACAGACAGGGTGACTGGCGGGCGGGGACACGTGAGTCAAGCACAATCTTGGCCGACAAGCGCTGCGTTACGTTGCCAAACGCATTCCCTGTATAACATGCAGGATCGAGTGGTCGTGTCAAATTATTTTTGGGCGCCTTCAGTCATATTCGAATTCCTCAGCAAGGAAATTGAATACTCTACGGTATGAGTTGGAAAAAATAAAGCATTTATGAGCTACAAACGATTGTATGTAAATACACGTATATGTCAATGAACATATTTTATCTGGTTTTTTTTTCCGAAGTGCAGGTGTGTCAATGTTTCTAGGTTCTGAACATTATTTCTGTATAAGTGTATTTAAGTGTTTACTGCCCTTCCTCTTAAATGTTGATAATCTAGCTGTGCTACTGATAGGATTACAAATCGTTCATATATGTAATAACCTTCACGAGAGCCAAAAGGGGCCGCGGTGGATCAATGGTTAGAGCGCTCACTTCTGGCGCTTGGGGTCTTCGGTTCAAACCCTGCTCAGGGTCGGATTTATATGTCTAGGCGCCCTAGGTCCATGACTTCCAGCGCCCCCGCCCCTCCACCTCACCACTTCCGTCCTTTTCCCCTTCCTACCCTCACATGATGACAAATGACTCTCCTCCGTCTTCTAGCCATTAATAATAATAACGAGATAATAATTATTTAGCCCTGGTAATAAAAAAATTTCATTAAATACAATGAGCAGTTTTAATTAAATTACTATAGGCTACTTGTTGAAATAATGTTAATTGCACTGAACAAGAAGGTAATACAAATTATTTTTCAGTTTTATTATTGACTACAACATCACAAATGGCACATTGCGGTTTCGTGATAGATTTACAGTTTTAACAATTACAAACTCTAAAATTTCCTAAATACCTTTATAAAGTTTCTAAGAAGAATATTTATATATATAAGTTAATAAAAAAATAGATTAACAATTCCAATCACAATACAAAACACTAAAATTCCCTAAATACATTTATAAAGTATTCTAGAGGGAAATAAATAAATAATTTTAAAAAAATACAATACAAAACTTTAAAGTTTTCTAGATACATTTATAAATATTTAAAAGAAATCTAGAAATTAATAATTACAATACAAAACGCTAAAGTTTTCTGAATACATTTACATATAAAGTTTAAAAAATATAAAAATTAAAATTTTATCACAAAACAGAAAACACGTAAGACACTTATATCATATAAGGACATACAAAAACACTTTAAAGTAAATTGAGGAATGGAATGGAGGGCTTTCCTAACTTTCTCCCATTTCCAACCTTTCACCCCTTCTTCCCCCATGGCACCCTTAACAATATCAATTATAGCCACCCTCTTTAAACTTGGAAACTTAGCTTTAACATCCAAACTAAATAAAATACACTCATTTGCAATTACAACTTTACTTGTGTAGTCAATTACCTCTCTATAATCTTTCACTGCCAATGTTTCTTGTCTGTCTCTCGCCCACTCTAACACTGTTTTCAATTCACTTTCCAATGGTTCAAAATAATTGTTCTTACAATCCATCACTGGTCTTAACTTCACTTCCTTTTTGTGTATTTTTGGAAAACCTTTTAACACCGGTACTCTTCCATCTTCATTTAACCACTTCTTTAACCCCTTCTTCTTACTCCCGAGACGACGTTGGGAGGACAATACAGGGTAAGTCATAAATTTATTTTGTGAAATATAATGAACATATCTGAATGTAATACATGTGGTAAGAAGGGTAACTCTCAAAGTTTTTTTCAGTCACATCACAAGTGCTCTATGTGAGCACCTCGCGTAACACGACACACATCAAGCCGATAGTCTATCTCCTGCCAAACCTTGTGTAGTGTGTCACGGTCAATCTCTGCAATGGCTGCTGTGATGCGGGCGCGAAGGTCACCCAATGTTGTTGGAAGTGGTGGTACGTAAACACGATCCTTTATGAAACCCCACAAAAAGAAATCACACGGGGTCAGATCGGGGGAACGAGGTGGCCAACGAATGAGAACTCGATCCTCCTGAGATGCACGGCCTATCCAGCGCTGTGGCAATGCCTCATTGAGATGATCCCGAACGCTGCCATGGTAATGCGGAGGGGCACCATCCAATTGAAGAATGAAATCTGCACTATCCTCTTCGACCTGTGGAAGGAGCCATTGTTGCAGCATAGCAAGAAAAACATGTCCTGTCACAGTAGGTTCAAGGAAAAAAAAGGGCCCATAAATCTTTTCAGGGGAAATGGCACAAAACACATTCACCTTGGGTGAATCGCGTTGGTGTTCCACAACTGCGTGGGGATTATCAGTTCCCCAGATCCTTACGTTGTGTCTATTCACATTCCCAGAAAGGTGAAACACCGCTTCATCACTGTAACGTAACCTTTCGGCGAACCCATCCTCTTCCATTAACGTGAGAAAATCAGCACAGAAAGACGCTCGAACAGCATAATCAGTGTCTCTTAAGGCTTGTAGCAGTTGCAAGCGATAGGATTTCATTTGTAAACGTTTCCGCAGAATTCGCCATACAGTTTTCTGTGCATTTCAAGTTCCCTCGCTGCCCGGTAGGTAGACTTCTGTGGACTCCGCACAAAACTGGCGCGAACACGTTCCACTGTCTCTTCCTCAGCTGAAGGACGGCCAGTCGATTTTCGCTTACAGATGCAGCCCGTATCTCTGAATTTTTCATACCACGTACGAATGTTTTTCCAGTAGGTGGGTCTCTGCCATACTTGGTACGGAAATGCCGTTGAACACTCATCACAGAGTTGTTTACATGGTAATCCAGCACACAGAACGATTTCTGCTCTCCAGTCAGCGCCATTTTCGTTAACTGCTTCCAGCGCCGCGTAGCGGTAGACAATGCAACCACGCGGGACATAAACTAAACTCAACTAAACTTTGAACTTTTGCCTTTCCTTGCGCTTAGCTCACATTAAGATATGTTCATTATATTTCACAAAATAAATTTATGAAATCGGGTCCATGTATATAATCATGACAAAACAGACGTAAATACTAAACATGGTGTCCTAGCAATCGTTAAGTCCACGTGTAAACATGAATACGTCCCCATCCCTCCCTTATAGTCTATGGAAGCCATAGCTATAAAAATCTTCATTAAAAATAGGCCATTAATATTAATCGGAATCTATAATTCGCCTTCGGTTAAGATAAACACCAACGATGTGACCTTGCTAACGAAACTAGGCCCTAGAATTATTTTGTTAGGAGACTGGAACAGTAGGCATTCTGCGTTTAACAGTAGGCGTGGTAATAAAAATGGAGAGAGACTATTTGATTACTTATGTAAAACTAATATACAAATTCTCTCGCAGAACAAACCGACCTTTTTTCCATATAATGATAACAATAAACCGGATATCTTGGATTACGCGTTACATTCAAATGTACAAAGTAATTTAATAATAGATACGGATGAGGACCTGATGTCGGATCACGTGCCTATCGTCGTAACTATTGACTCACGCCAAGATCAAGCCGAAAAACAGCCTCAGTTAAACTACAGGAATGCGAACTGAAATAAGTTTCGAGAATAGGTCACATCGGATTTAAATAACCGCGTGATAATTCAGAGTAAGGATGACATTGATCGAGCTGTGAATCACCTCACGGAGGTGATTCACGGATCCATGAATGCTTCCATTCCAAAAAGTCATATACCTATTCAATTAAACAAACTTCCAGAGAAAATTCTCAACCTAATTAAAACTAGAAATAGTCTGCGTAAAAAGTATCAAAAAACCAGAGATCCAGTATATAAACATTCTATTAATAATCTCAGAAAAGTTATTGCATTGGAAATCTCTGAACATAAAGATAAAGTATTTGAGAATAAAGTTTCAAAAATGAGCCTCAAAAATAACTCTCTCTGGAAGTATACCAAAAATTTAACTAAAAAATTCATTAATGTACCTTGTATACACGGTCAGAATGGTCTAGTTTACTCTGTTCAGGAAAAGGCAGATGCCATCGCTGACTCACTAGAAGATTCTTTCCAACCAAATCATGAGCTAGCCGACGATGCTCACGATAGAAAAGTAAAGAAAAAAGTTAATGAATTTGTAATCTCGGTTCCAATTGGTTCTTTTCAAAAAGTTAAAATGTCTGAAATTATGCGAACCATTAAATGGGCCAAAGGCCTAAAAGCCCCGGGTCCTGACAAAATCCAGAATAATGTTTTAAAGCAACTCCCTAAAACTGCGCTTAAATATCTCAAGCACATAATTAATAACATGCTTAAATTCAGTCATTTTCCTGCAGCATGGAAGCATGCTAAAATAATAACAATCCCTAAACCTAATAAGGACAGTAAATTTCCTCAAAATCATAGGCTCATCAGTCTCCTTAACACAATGGCTAAGACAGCTGAAAGTGTGGTATATAGAAGATTGAAGGAACACTTGTCTGAGAACGAGATAATTACTGCAGAGTAGTTTGGATTTAGGCCCAAGCACTCAACTACGCATCAGTTGGTGCGATTCATTCAATTTATCACAGACAAGTTTAACAAAAAGCAAATAACAGGGGCGGCTCTGTTAGATGTTGAGAAAGCCTTTGACAGGTGCTGGTATCCCGGCATCATATATAAGATGATTGAAGCTAATATCCCCCCTTACATTATCCACTTTATACGCTCTTACCTAAAGGACCGGACTTTCAACGTCTGGTACCAAAATAAAAATTCCTCCAATAGGAAAATCAAAGCAGGAGTCTCACAGGGATCCCTATTAGGACCGATCTTATTCACTCTTTATGTAAATGACATTCCGAGATGTCCTAAAACTGAACTAGCAATGTACGCAGATGACACAATAATTTACTCATCATCGTTCCAACCTAATCAAGTTACTAAATACATACAAGATCATTTGAATATCCTTAGGCCCTGGCTTAAGAAATGGAAAATTAAAGTCAACGCGAGTAAATGCGAAGCGATACAGTTTACTGAAAGACGACGTAAACCTGATAAGCAACTCGTGTTAAACAAAACAAAGATAAACTGGGTTAAGCAAGTTAAATACTTAGGTGTTACCTTAGATCGATCACTAAACTTTGCGAAGCACACAAGAATACAAGCAGGCAAGGCACATGGGCGTCTGTTTCAACTTGCTGCATTGTTTAAATCCCCTTCGCTTAACACACCAAGTAAACTTATACTATACAAAATGCTCGTTCTACCTATTATAACTTATGCAGCCCCCTCATGGGCTCATGCAGCTAAATGCCATATCAACAGACTAAAAAGAGTGCAATATCGAGCCATGAGACTGATACTAGGAATTAATAGATTCGTTCCTGTAGCCAGACTGCAAAAAGGAATGGGGCTACATAATATCAGAGAATACATAAAACATCTCACAAAATCTTTTTATTTAGCTTCTCAAGATAATCCAAACAAGCTAGTAAGCACACTTGGCACTTACAGTCCTAAAATGCCATACAAGTATAATAGGCCTATACATATCTTGAAGAAGAATCCACATAAAAAGAAAATCCGTATTAGAGTTTAGTAATCGATGACTGTACATAGTATATGAAAT
>JAGDQP010000584.1:0-60175 GCA_022664845.1 Lepisma saccharinum | reverse complement strand
GCTTTCCTATCATCTTTTTTCACCTTATTTCTCTATCTCCGATGTAGTGGTAAATGTCTTGAGTAGATAGAAACCTCTAGTTTACCTTATACCTATGCTTTAATGTGCGGAGGATCACGGTATCATGGTGGTGATCCACACACTGGGGCGTTCCTTGGAGGGGCCCGACTATCTTAGTGTTTCTGTTTCTGTTGTACAGACTCAGTGTATGTGTGATGAGGATCTTCGCTAGAAGGTCGAAACGTTACGTGTAATTTATTTTTTACGAATAATATAGTCTTGTTCAGCAGTTCAGTGTTTTTGATCCTAATATAAGCTCTGATCTTTGTTGTACTATTTCTAATGCAAATTAACTTAACTTTAAGTTACCTGAAGTCAGTTAATTACGAGGGGGTCAGGCGGTTCAAAGGTCTTTGGCGCTCTCTCTTATTTTTTTTTTTTTCGTAAATATTGTTTTCGTCTCGCGTTTTAAATAGTAAACTTTAACTTTCCCGTGTAAAGTGCGCCCCTGAGAAATTTGCTCCTCTAGACCCGGGCCTATGCATAAATCCGGCCCTGACCCTGCTCGTGCTATGTGGATTTTGTGGTGGACCAATACCGTGTTCTGGGTTTCTCTGTGTTCTTCCGTTTCCTCCCACTTGCATCATTCGATCAGTCATTCCATCATCATCCATCCGGCCTTAAAAATTAACTTCAAAATTCAAACGAGAGCCAAAATTTCTGGACATCATGCTAATGTTTCTGCCCCAAACTGTAGTATAGTTCTGTATTATAGATAGTAATTGACCAGAGAAATTAACTATAGGAATAAATCAGCCATTAGTCGTCATTATATTTGTACTAGTAGACCTACGTAATCTATATATTTAAAAAAGTTTGCTAAAAAGTGCTGTGTCCAGTCCGTTCATCCGTTCTACTGGACCGATTTTGATCATTCTTTTTTTTTTAAATATCCAGCTTAACAAGTAGATAAGCCATCAAGAAACCGCATTCCTCTCCGTCAAGTCTGAACTGAAGGAGAAGTGTTTGAGTGTTCTCCTCTTACACATATGAAAGTCTGGTTACGATAAAGGGGCCTCAGCCCCCAGGAACGTACCAAGTTAAGGGTGCAGCCCGCCACCTGGAAGCGAGTATTGTTGAATAGCCCAGTGACTGTTACCAACATATTATATTCACTCCGTACCAACGGGTGGGTACTTTTGCTCGTATTAATATGAAAATTATTTCGTAGAAGCGCCCCATGTGGTAGTCGTGTAATTCTTAAATGTTGAACAGCTGGGAAAAAATAATATTTTAGAGAAAAGCATGGATTTAAAAGTTATTTATATAATTTTTAAGAATCATTGTACGATGCGGAGACAGAAATCGCTATAGTTACTTGACAACACATGATACGTGGAATTACTGGCTAAATCTGTTGTAATAATCAAAGTGAGTAAATCTATTGTTACGTGTAATAAAATTCCATAGAACACAGGAAAATAAATAGTGTATTTGGAAGGGATGCTTCTCTGAGTTGAATACTAGATGTTTGAGCACAGATAGATTTCATTGTTCTTGACTCCATCTTGTTCAATTCCTGTTATTAATACAGGTCTTGAAAATTAGCTCTGAGTATGAACTTTTAAAGCTCAAATATTTAATTTTTGTAGGTAGACTGGTCCCGTTACATCATAATTGTATGTTTAAATAATGCCCAGTATACTTCGCAATGTTTCCCCAGCTATTCGCAACTTTGTACGTCATGCAGTATTCATAAATGGCTTGATCAGTGGTTTTGAGATGCAATGGTTAATAAGATCTTTACGGTACTGAAAGCATGCAATTTTCAGTTCATGAGGGTCTAAGATTTAATTCAAAGGTAAAAGAAGAGTTCATGGGTTATCGTAAAGCTATCGTGTTTCTATGCATTCATGTCGGAAAGTATCCTAAATCACAACGGCAGAATCCTGTTTTTCGAGAACACTATAGCAAGATCTATCAGACGTATTTTTTGTCCATCCTGCTGAGCACGAACTGGTTTGATTTGAAAGAGTCTGTTGCATAGCTAGAGACAAGAGTGGAAGATATCTGCACATTTGCATCTTACTTCTTCTTCATCTCACTCTGGTTGACATACCAACCTGGTTGTGGATATCCTGAGCTGAAATAATATTTAGTTTTGTGCAGGTTTATTTCTTAAGTGCACACAGTCTCTGCAGTTACAGCGAACCTATTGAAAGAGACGCGTTAAAACAGATAATAAAGTCGTATAGTGACCATCGCGATGCAGACACTAATAGTTGCGTAAAATACTTGTTCACATTTTTTATTGTGGTTTATTTCGTGTATCTCTCGTGAACCATTTATGTTGATTCACAGATTTTTCAGAGATACTGTTCGAAGTCTTTCTTACAGGTAAAATAATCTCTTTCGGAACTTAGAACAAAAGGATTGATAAATTCGACTCTTTTGTGTTGCGAGGAGGAAGCTGTATTTTCAGTGGTAAATGTTCTTACCATCTGTTCGCCGGCCGTGAATAATGAATAGTCGCGTACCTAGTGATATATTTGCTATTCTTCTTCTTCACACATGGATTTAAATTCACTTTATAAAAGATTATATTTCAAGGTTATATTGTGGAATTCATAGTGGGTTGACAGTACCTTTTTTTTTTGTTGTTGTTTTGTAAATACATAATCATTAGTTGTATTCAGACGGGCGATGTGACTCCCCCAGACGGAATTTCTCCCCCCAAGAAACGCTGTACCTTGATACAAACATCATTGTGCACACGGAGGGAGCGTAGAAAATTCACTGAGCTGGAATCGCGTGCATTTCATTTTTTTTAGTGGAATTTCACAGTCCAGAAGAACAGAATCTGTACGTTTGAATATTGTCATGTAGACACAGTTTTCTTTTTCCGTTGCCATAGGAATTCCTGGTTACAAGCAATGCAATGCTTTTTTCTTTTTCCTCCTTTAGACCCGTTAAATATGAGGTTTTGGGGGGGAGAATATGGGAAGTGACATAACCGTTGTATACACAGGTAGGTACCCGCACCAGCAAAAGCACATGTGTTAACTTATTGTGTAAAAGTCCCTCTGCGAAGAAATCCGCCCCCATTGATAGAAAGAAAATAGCCTTTCGGCTTTGGAGGTTTCATGATGCTACCCCATCTTAGATTTCTCTATCAATTTAATTTTCGTTCCTGTGCTTATTTAAAATTATATATCAAAAGGCAAATATTATCCTTATTTATGGCATTCGAGCTTCTCATGAACCGTATACCTACAATTCGCAAAAAATGATAAAATAACTCAAGAACTCTGGAGCTTATGACTTTTCCACTGAGTTGTCCCTTTCCTCCTAATTCATCACATTGCTTCTAATAGCAGGACCTATTGTTAGCGTGGATTCCGAACCAGTTAGAGTTTGAACTCGAGGTAGATTGTGGGTGCACGAACCAACATTGTGATACCACTTGCTAATCGCGTTGGCCTTCCCAACAACTTTATCTTCCCTCCGTGGCAGCTAGGTTACAGGACTTCGTGCCAAGACCCGAATTTATTACAATTGTCCATTCCAAATTAGTTTGCATTTCTTCTCTCAGCACCTGGTCTCATTTTCATCACGACATTTTCGGTCTCGTGAAACATTTTAGAAAATATACGATGGGCAGTCGGAATATAAGTTTCCCGTATTTTCCCCTCAGAATCCGTAGACATGTGGGATGCGCAATATATTCCGGTTATGCAGCCCTTATCCCTCTTTTCTATTGTGACATACAACCTTGATCTCTAAGATGGCGGCAGCGTAGTTGTGTAAAGGAAAGAAATAGCTGAGGAGTGTGCTTGACAGACAAGGAGAACAAAGGTGTGTTGCAATCGTGCACAGCGTGTGCAGTGCGGTGCTGCTGGATTCTGGTAGGACTGAAGGCATATACAAAGCAAGAGGCATAACCTTTTGGGATCAGGGGACCTCATCCTGAAGTACAACGCGAGACCACACACGGCGGCAGGAATCAACCATCTTGCCACCGTCTGTTGGGAACGCCTAGACCATCCGTCCTACAGTCTCGACCTGGCGCCCAGAGGGCTGTTTCACCACAGATGTAAGAGTTGAAGCCGCCACTCACCAATTAGTCCGTAATCAGGACACGCAGTTTTACGGTCAGGGGCTCCCCAAACTTGTAAAGTGTAACGACAAATGCATCAATGTAGATAGGGATAAGGTTGAAAAATAGTAGAAGACTGCCTGTTTCTATATATCTTGAATTAAAATTTGTACAGATGGCAGAAAAGGCAAAGTTGTCCCTCCTATTTTAATTCGTGCATACCGAATATATTTATAAGTAATTACACTTTAAAGGCGTCCCTGTTTAAATTGTAATTTATATTTCGACTATTTAACGCAAACTAATTTGATAGATTACAGGCGTAACGTAACATATGAAGCTCATATTCATAATATATTCATATCACTGTTTAAAAAAAATAAATGAGAAAGTGCTTTGATATATCCAGTAATGTTTCAGATGAAAGTTAGTATTTGCATTTATTTTCAATAATCCTGAAAAAAGCAGAGCAATTTCGTTCATCTTATTGGAAAGTCTCAATTTTCATGCTCGCACATGCGTACAAAGAGAAAACGGTTTCTTACCGTAACCGTACACGCAATTCTGATTAAATGTTTGCTGTCGCCATTTTCATCAC
This sequence comes from Lepisma saccharinum, assembly GCA_022664845.1. Taxonomy (NCBI): domain Eukaryota; kingdom Metazoa; phylum Arthropoda; class Insecta; order Zygentoma; family Lepismatidae; genus Lepisma; species Lepisma saccharinum. The sequence continues at coordinate 55,481 of JAGDQP010000584.1, read as the reverse complement.
GCCCTTCAGCAGAGATAGGAAATATTCTCAGTGAATGGGGATTGAGGTCTATAATTGACAAACAGAAAAACTGGTTAAAACATGTCATACGTCCTGATGGGAGTAACTTTATGCTTTCGAGGTTCGGGCAATGTATAAGAGCACTTTATGTAATGTTTTTCTCGCTGGCAGTTTAGTCCAGTCAGTAAGACCAAGACGCTGGAATTCTAACAAATCTCACCTCAGGCTTCTAGTTTTCCTGTTGTTTCCAGTATTCCTGAAAACTAAATTATGAGTGGTTTAGGCGAAGCTCCTGAAAATTTCCAGGCTAGTTCCCAATCTTTCTCCAGGAATGTTTCGGAAATGTTTAACGATGTTGTAATTGTAGGAGAGAGAGAGAGAGAGATGATCATGTCAATCCATAGGAATTCCAAACATTTTAAGAACATAATCCGATTGTATATCTAGGTGTCTGAAAGAAGAAGAAGGTAGTAAACCTGAAAAATAACGTCGATGATATGATGCACAAAGTACAAACGCATCATTTTTCCTTATTCGAACACATTCACTCATGTTCATCTAGTTTAAAATACAGACACTTAAGTGAAGTAGCATGTGAGTAGCGCCTAAGGGTCAGCCGACTCTTTAATCGCCTTCCTTGCAAAGTTAAAAGAAAAACGGTGGTAATTATGTATAATTTTGCAGCTAGTAGGAGCAAAACAACAGATTTGTCGTAATGTGAAAAGTAATCGTGTTCCACATTTTTTGTGAGGTTAGGAGAAATGTTATTATACCCAAGAGACCTCACGACATTTTTTAACTCTGTTATTCAGAAAGCCTTGGATAAAATTAACGGTTCTTTCTCCCTGTTCTCTCTTGTTCTAATAACCCCCCCTGTGGTGCATAATTTAACTGGAATATAAAGTACGCGTCATTAACGGTTTTCTTTGCTAGAAATGTTTTCTGATTAAGAGAATTGTCTTATGTTTATTATTTACAACAGACAAATACTTAAGTTCATTACATGGACTCCAAAAATTTAAAATACTTTCATCCAAAAATGGATACAACTCAGCTCCATGCATAAAGGGAGGTCTGTCCGTGTTCAGAAATTAAATCCAAGGAACCACGAGACGTAGAGATGTGTTGTTGGCACGACTATAGCTAACAGTAAGAGCTGCCGGAACCGTCTTGATTGGTTCGGGGTTTCAGTGTTCAAACTTCAAACCCACGTTTTAAAAATCAGATTGTTCAAAATACTTCCATTCTGTTAGGTCTATCTGCACCAAAATTGGCATAAATATCATATGACAGAATAGAAACATACTATGTGTGTCCGTTCCCAATCACTCTGTTGTTAGTGTTACCAACCCGTGTCCAAAAATATACCTTATGAACCACAAGGTGTAGAAACATGGTTGAGGTGCAGTTGAAGAGATTTTGCTTTGACTAGCTCATAGCCGGCGGAACCGTCATGACCAAGTGCCGCAATTATCCGTGTTGACTAGCATTTAAAAAATTTAATATTGTGTTTGTTTTTTTAAATTTCTTTCATATTGTTCGACTTACCCGCACCAACTTTGGCATTATACATTATTCGACACAATAGAAAAATACTGTAGCTGGCCGAGCGGTCTGTGGCGGTAGGTCATCGGCTCGACGGTCCCGGGTTCGAGTCCCGTCAGGGGCATGGGTGTGGATTTTAACAGCTAAAGGCGAATCGTGACGGGCCGAAGTGCCAAAGTTACTAGACTGGCCCATATAAAATTAAAATTTAACGAAGTTTAAAGGAAAATAATGTAGGTTTTCCTACCCTAAGCACTCCATTTTCCAATGCTGCCGATCTGTTTTTATAAAAATGAATGCTTGGGTGCCTGAGATGCTATGAAGGGACCGAATCCTTCGCGAATATTAGTAGAATTGCTACGCGAACTTGTTTTGGCTGAACATAGGAATAATCTAAAAGCAGGAAAAACGTTCAGCTATTCAATAGATAATATTGAAGCCAATGATACATATTTTATATTCGGTAAGCAGTGTAGGGCATCTGCGATGTTTTAAAAAGCAAATTTTATGCTTGCAAAAAATAATTCCGAACCATCTCTGGAGAATACCAGTGACTTGACTAATAAAAACAAAACATCATTCAGTTTTTCAGGGATTCTGGGAGTAAAAGAAAAAAAAACCTGAAGCGGGATTGGAACACAGGTCGTCCAGCATCTTACCGACTGGACCACGCCGCCAATCACAAGGAAACAGCAGATCACCACAGTATAGAGTATCAGAAATGCGTTACCCTGACCCCGAAGGCAAACTAAGTTATTCCCACGACTTACCCCACGTTTTAATCACTTTTCAATTTGACAATTAGGGATGGGAATATCCATTCATTGAGAAAATGTTCCATTTCTGCGAAAATATTATATCAAGGTGGAGGCAGCAAACACTTGATTATTTATTTTTTAGTAGTATTGCATGTATGATTACGATATAAGAAACCATTTATTCTTTCTGCGCATGTGCACAAATCACACTGGAACTGAAACTTGGGATCTTCCAATAACGTAAAAGAAATTACTCTGTGGTTTTTCCAGGATTCCTACCGATGTAAATACTGACATCTCTCAGAAGCATTAGCGGATATATTAAGGAACTTTTTCAAAATTTTGTAGTAACCAAACATTTCTCAATAGCTTTGCGGAATTTCAATTTTAAAAAATGTGTCTCGAATATTTATTTTGAGTATAAAACTGTTTGTTATACCTCTTCTATGTTTCAAGACGTCGAAAACACTGCTCTAGGTCTATATGCCGCGGAGAAATAGAGTATATACGAAAATTCACAAATTATGAAACTAGTAGTTGTGATGTAGAAAAGAGTGCCAACGTTAAATAAAACCTTGAATTGCTAAAGAAAATAAAAAATAATATTGAAATGAAAACTGAACTGTTGGTATTAGCTCAGCATTGAAGATTTGCATTTTTTTTTTTCTATGTTCTATTTATATTGAAATTTGAAATTTTGTGGCACGTAATGTGAGGATTAAAGGAGAACACCCCCCTCCTCAAAAAATGAAAACGAAAAAAAAAATATATCGCTCTGACCGTTGGTAATGGAGGTAGAAGTCTGATGTAATAATCAGCTAGTGGAAGTTTTGGGATGGTACAGGGAAGAGAGAGGCGCGAACTTTCGGAAAAATGCATGTCTAGTGTAACAACTTGCCAAATTTCAGCTTTGCCCTAACTACTCCGGACATTTACCTCTTTTTTTTTCCTTCCTTGTCGTCCGGACATTTAATGTTGGGTTTCTATAGCAAACTGCCGGCCGGGTCTGTGGTGGTAGGCCATCGGCTCTAATGTCCCGGGTTCGAGCCCAGGCAGGGATGGGGGTGGATTTTAACAGCTAAAGGCGAATCGTGACGGGCCGAAGTCCAAGTTACTAGACTGGCCCATATAAAAATAAAGTTTACCAAAGTTTTTTTTTTTTTCATAGCAAACTCTGAAGTTTATAAAGTCTTTGTAAGATGTTACAAATTCGAGCGATCAAATCAGATCTACAGAGAATTATGTGTAGACTGAAGGAAGATCTCAAATGTTCTCCCCTAAACGCTCACCCCCTTCCTGTGTTGAATAAAGACTTCCAATCATGGCTGTATTCAGATAATCATTTATGAAGGGGAAGGTATTACAATAGCGGAGATAATTTCCAACTGATTTGCCCATTCAGGGTCTATTAGGAATTGTAGCTCGAATTGCTTGTGGTGGAGAGAATGGATGTTTTCATCTACATCAACCCCTCCGGGATTCATATGAACTCCCACGGGTATTAAAAAATACGTTTGGGAGGAACGTGATTGTGGTATTATTATAGATATACGTTATTATTTTTTTGTCTTCATTGCCACCACCAGCAGCTATGTTTCATTATTCTCAGGGAGAGGGAAAAACACACTTTACATTTAGAAACACACTTTACACACTGTAAAAAATTTGTGAAACATTCTAGGAAAAAGCTAGGCAACCGTCCTTAGCTGCGTGGAAATTTCCACGAACTTCACTAATTAAAACTAGCCATCTTTCAGTTTTCAGGGATTCTGGGAGCTAAAGAAAAAAAGAAGAACTCGAAGTGAGATTTGAACGTGGATTGTTCAGTCCAGCGTCTTACTTACTGAACTAAACTGCTAGTCATAATAGAATGCTATATTAAAAAAAATTCAGTATGGATGGTGAGAAATACGTTGCCCGAACACCAAATACGTAAACTAAGTTACTTCCATGACTAGCGTCACTTTCAATCAATTTTCTATTTGTCTATTACGGATCGGAATCCCCATTCATTGTGAATATTCTCCAATTCTGTGTAAACAAACAATCAAGATGGCAGCAGCAAAGACTTGACCATCATTGGACAAGTGCGCATGACCGGAAGTCACACTGAAAATTACATTGCTTTTCGAGGATTACTGGGGATAATTACAAATACTGACATGATATACCAAGGAACTTTCCCAGAATTTTTAATAGTGTAGAATAAGATTGTGGAATTTGAATTTTATTTATGGCCTTTAGGCATCTAAGGCTCAGGCCAGGATAGAAGAGGGTAAAAGATTTGGGAAGGTATCGGCCAGAGTCTGTGTTAAAGGTGCCATTCCGAAATTTGCTTCGTGTGACTGAGGAAAATTTCTGGAAAATTCTCAGTCAGAATGAACGACCACTGGGATCAAACCCATCTAGTATTGTGGAAAAATATACCGACATAAATCCTTTGAAGAATACGGTAGTTCTCAATCTTCAACTGTCATAACCTTAACAATCATATCAACCAAGCAGTGAACTTAATAAAAATCATCTATCGGTTACTTTAGATTAATTAGGTTATCCAAAGTATTTTCTACTACAGCTGTGAAATACATTTTAAAAAAACACTGCCGTAACAGGTCTATAGGCCCTGAGCCTGCCCCAACGCCATCTGTCCGTGTTTGGTGGAACTACGTCCACCTGGGTAACGGCTGTGTGGTCAGCACTGCGCGTACCTAACCACGAACAGGCGTATCAGGGGCTTACCAGACGGAGGCTGTGGAATACATTAATCGACGAATAACTTATGAAGCTGATCCTTCTGTTGGGATAAATTATTCACATTTCCACACTTTCTTTACAGACTTGGCAGTCTCTTATTTCCTGTATTTCGGAAAGTAGAGGGACGTTTACGAAGTTAGTTGCAAAGGAACGCCTCCACCTCTTCATTGTTTTGTACAGCATTACGTCTACTAGCAAACGCTTTCTGTAATTGAAAACTTTGTTAATGCATTGCACAAAGGAACTAGGTATATCTTTCTTTTTGATGTGCTGGTTATACGACAGAAACGAATGCGAGATAATGCGCATGAGAAGGTAAAGTCTTGATACACACACCAATATCTCCACACTCTGAGTCGGGTACATTCGTTCGTTCATTATGGATGATTGTATCTTGTTAGGGGTCCTGTTTGCAGTTTTTAAATGTTATTTTAAGCCTGTGGGAGGCACCCACTCTTGGGAGTTATTCATAAATATATGGCCCTAAATCTGTCCGACATTCTCATTGCCGGTTCGTAGAAGGTGACACTTGGCACTAGACCACGGGGCTCAGTTACAGCACGGTTCTTTTCTTATGTTCATTGCTGAGGTATTGGTGAGACGAAGGAAAGCACCCATGCTTGTATTACGGGGTTCCATCACACCATTTGTCTAATGTGACCAAGGGAAAGACAAAATGTCTCAGTCAGGATAACTTGTCCTCGATTTGAATTCCGATGCCTGCTGAGTAAAAAGCGAGACATGTTTGTATCAGAGCAGTTTGAATGTAATATATGCGGGTAATATTATCTGAGTTCAATTTAGAAAAATCGGATAATTCTGATGGCGGATATTCGTCATTTGATTTTATATGTGGTATTTATATGAACATTTGTCCGGATTTTCAGAGTTTGCTTATTTCTAGTTGAAATCGTAGAATACTTTAACGTCCGATATTCAGATTAACTGAAGGAGAGACTCACCAGGTAAATTGTAGAATATGCATGAGAAAAATAAAACGCCTATTACTTGAGAAGAAAAGGCGACTAAGCATACGATATGTGATAAAATTAATCGAAAGTTTGTGATCTAAACATCATCAAGTTTTTTGAAAAGAATATTGTTCTCCATATACGAGGAGACAAGTTGATATTTCACCGAAAAACGTGAGATATTATTACTCACAACTTTCCATGTAATTTTCAATTAAAAGTCATTCTTCCTGTCGCGTTAAAGAGAAGTATTTTTTTTATTTAAACGAAGTAGTTTGTCTAAGAATCTCACGATAGTTTTTTTTCTTTTCCTTCTGTCGTATTGAGCTGGTTAGTATTAAGGGTCTTTCTAAGAAGTTACATTTAAAACAATTGCTTTGTGTTCCTTCCTTTTTTTTTTTTTTACATCCTTTGTTGGTATGTAATAAGTAATAATAATACTGTTGTAAAGAAAATTATGACCACGAAAGAAAACAAATCGTACCCAAAGTACATTTGTATATTGCTACTTAATAAAAGTCTCTGTAATACTTAACCAAAACTAATGGGCTTTAGAAATAGAAATAATGGGATAAAAAGCTTGCATAAATGGCAATTTAAACTAATAATTATTTTTTGTATTTTTTAAGGGCGAGATAATGATTGTGTGCGTGAGAATGAAGAAATTCCTTTCAGTGTATTTTCCTTTTTCTACTTCTTCTTCCTTATGTTCAGTTCAAAGTGGCTCGTGTTTTCTGTCTCGTTTCTTGTGCAAGCAACAGAACGAGAAGTGGCCGCGCAACTTTTTTGCAGCAAAACCGGGTCCAGGAGGTAGTTCCCCTTCTGGAAAACTTCTTCCATGCACAATGACTGTGTGTATATAGTCATTGTGACAATGTGGTGTAAAATTTCATGTGGACAATGGGATAGGACTTACCACCATGCATTTGCCGTCATCTCTTGCTTTCAGAAGTGACAATGGAACTCGAGAGAGAGAGCTTTGTTACAGATAACGGGAGAGTCAAAGTTGGAAATAAGTTATGCAATAATAGCGCAATTCTATCTCTCTTGTCACTCGGTTTTTTTTCTGATGTCAGCACTTTCGCGGACAGGGATGGAAATTGTACGGTAAATGTTGTATCCGTACGGTATTTTCTCATGTATACGTTGAACGGCCCACCGTATAGATATATCATAATTTTGAACGAATGTAATTAGGATTCAGCACCGTTAGTGTAGTGGCAAATCGTGATACAGTATCCGGGTTCGAATTCTTCTCAGGATCTTTAGTGAAGTTTAACTTGATTTCCCATGATTAAATTGTACTAATTTATATACATTGTGTATTATCAGACAAAATGTATCTTATGAGTCGGAAAATTATTTTTATAAAATTTCCAAATTGATTTTTCTTTCGTAAACTTTTCCAACAGCTGATATTGAGTAAAATTCATCGTACTATTGCTTAAAATATTTGCGAGGAGAATCTCATTAGCCATCAGCAGACTAGGAAGTTCAAAGTGTATTTTATCCACTTTGTGTTTCTGAGAGTAATTTTATCCCTTTTCGTGTGACCACGTATTACTGTTGTTAACAGTTTTTAGACTGATCGAAGGATAACTTTGGATTCTGCCGTAGTTGGACTCACCATTTGTTGATACCACAGACAAGAGTTCACTGTATTTTCGTCCTATAGTTAGGTACTAATACTAACTAACTCTATGGCTTACGGAACTCGTTCATCGCCGCAGTAACAAACGTTCGCCATTGGGTTCTATCCTGGGCAACACCAAGCCAGATACTAATACTACAATCACAATATAGTATTTACAGCTGGTAACATTATAGTTTCTACTTTCAGATAATTGTAATCATTGTACAAAGTATCATTTTTCGAGTTAGGCGGCATCTCCCTCCTTTAATACTAGGGTTTAAGATGACTGTAAGATAATAAATTCCATAATTGTGTCTATTATTAATAAAGTGCAGTTTAGTATTTTCATTTTCAATATTAAATGGGCTGTTTTAGATGTATTTAATTAAGTTGTCCTTAACTAAAATTATGTGAAAGATTAGCAACATTATAATTCTAATTTTAACTTCCTGTCTGTTTCCGTTTAAACTCAATATACATCTGAAATATTGAAAATTCCGACTTCTAACGTGAATTATCTAGAAAATATGATTATTTTACCTCAGTTTAATCGTATTGACTGTAGTGTATCCAAAGACATTTTAACGGCGCCATAATTTTATTTCAGAAGGTGTCGTTATCCAGAATTAAGAACCAGAGGAAGACTTTTAGAATTTAAAATCTGATCTATTATACAACTCCTTTACGGATTAAACAACGCATAAGAAGGTGCGGTAGTTCAGCACAGAAGACAATAGTTTTCATAATCTGAATAAAATAAGTGCAAAATTCCCAACCCTGTCCACGGACTTCTCTAAATCTGAAATTCACTCTTTACATGTGTGCTCTCCTGCTTCTGCGCTGACATTCAAGTACTTATGTTCTTTCCAGAGATTGATCCACCCTTGAGATATTCCTTACACCCTCTCCAACCTAAGCAAATTGTAGAGCGTGGCTAGAATTCTTGAAATTGGCAGAGAAGTCCAACTCAACTTTTTCCACGTCTTGAGATGTCGTTACAGTCCTGTCATGAGAAAGCTAGCGTTCCGCTCATGTCGAAAGCTTGCGAGATTTAATCAATTATGTGTAACATGGAGCGGTGCTAAGAATTCCCATATCGTGGAGTTGTTCTTTTCTTTATTACAATTCTTTCTTTCATGTTCTGTATATTTTAGTTCTTTTTTTTTCTATAATAACTTCCCCTTTCTTGTTTATAAGATATCGAAATGTTGTAGAGGGAAATGGAAGTATTCTGACAGGAAATATAGATGAAATGTATATATATGTTCTCAACTAAATAGTATTCCCGTGAGGTTTATTGTGTTCCTTTCTGTTGTACATTAAGCTCGGTACACAAATAATTTATCGTAACTTTACGTTACGTTAAACGAACAAATTTTAGAAATGTCGCTATTTATGGGATCTTTTACAATTATTATTTTTCCTTGCAACTGCCATTGCAAATGGTAGTGATGCTGGCTGATGGCGGTAAAGATTCGTCGCCTATCTTGCATAGTATCGTATCTGCCAAAAATCGGATTTGGATATATTTTGTTGAACGCTTCATCCAGGTGTGATCTATTATATCTCAAAGTATCGTATTTGTATCTTTGATGGCTTTCGAGTTATAGGAGAAAAACCATTTAACGTAACTGCTGAAAAAGCATTTTCTAATCTTACATATACTAACCTTCTTTTTGTGCTCTTGAAAAAATCAGATACGATAGTATGCAAGATGGGCGACAAGTTGTTACCTTATTTGTATAAACACGTTCTGTTGTTAAGTTACATCTGAAATGGCAGTTCATGTGGGTAAATATCTGTTACAAAAAATCACTAAAGAATGAGTCTCACAAAAGAAGATGAAGAAATGCAATTGGTAGTGGTATAGTCACGGAAAAAGTTATCCAGGAATGTAGCGTTTAGTTTTTATTTAACTTATATTCAGGGGTTAGATAGGCAAAAAGTGTAAATCATAGATGCACTTCGGCTGATACAGGCAGCATTTGAGGCAAAATTTTAATATCACCCCCCCCCACACACACACACACACACTCGACAGATCACACATGCATGTATTCGCTTCAATGGTACTAGCTCAGTAACTAATGTAATAGTGTGAATCTCCATGGGGTACTGTGCTTGCAAAATCCATCGTTATTCCATCAAACATAATTTGTCATGAAACCTCAACTCAAACCCCAACCACAAGTAGAATTATAAGTAGATTACTAATTTACCATTTTCAGTCATTTGCTTCGGGTAGCTCGTTAGAAATCGGACTATTCTCCACTGCACCGTGGCTGAAGTATAACGCGTATACGCTTGAAAAGACCCACAAAATTATGGACAGTAGTGAGGAAATTTGACAATGATGGGGTAGGTAGGAGCTGATCTTTCTACTACCCCTTGGTAGTAGAAAGCCCAAATACATAGCCCTCATATACAAGAGTTTGTGCCACAGCGAAACATGACCCGAAATTTCATTGGATACCGAGAAAGTGCAGTGATTAAAACCTCACGAAAAATTGTGCTTAGTGTAAGGATGTGCTTTCCATACGCACTGTTCAAAATGTTGGGGATTACATTTTGTGTGCCAGGTAGTATTTGTTTTCCAGTCGTCATGTGAGTATTTTCCTAAATACGTTCTACGATTAACACGGTGAAGACTAGGAGAAAAAAAAAGTGCAAGTAGTTTCTTATTTTATTTTGACCTGCAGAGATTTATGTACCATGATACAGTGAAATATTCGTAGTAATTTTTAATGCTCTTTTAACATAAAATTAGGTTATTCTGCAACCACCTTTTCTCGTGCATCAAATTTCTATATGGCGTTGGACGGCTTCGTCTGATTGACACCCTGTTTGCTAATACACGACAGAGTTTTCCAATAGTAGCTTCCGAAAATTAATTGACATTAGCTTGACAACGTAGAAGGCTAAATTAATTTATCAGAAAGCGTACGATTAAAAGTGTCTCGAGAGAAGGGGAGGGAGGCGACACTTTTAGAGCTTCTTCCTTTCACTGGAGATTGGAGGAAAATTAAAAAGAAGAAAGAGCAGGTGAGGTGAGTGCTTCGAAGAGTAAGTCGTCTCCCTGTGTGTGTTTTTATAGTAAGCGGTACAATAGAGAACCTAAATCGGAGATTTTCTGCTTGTGAAGCCGAGAGGCCATTTGAGTTAATTCTGATTATCACAATCATACCATAGTCAGTCACATAAACAAAGGAAAATATTTTTGTTTATCGTAATGCAAGACAAAAATTAACATTGTAATGTGAAGGAATATCCGCATGCACTTCTTGTACATTTTAAGGTCGCCTTTTATACACATCAGAATAGTAAATTTTTAATTACTTCAATCAGTTTGCACACTTTCTGCACACGATTATTAAATAACTTTTCAGAACCCCTCTCCAAGAAATACATACTCGCCTTTAAAGTATTTTGTTTTAAGTTTTCAATTACAAGTAGATTTAGATAGTATAAATAGGTGGTGTCACAGAAATAAACTAGACTTGAATATCAAAAAATGCACTTCGATGACATTTACTAGACGATAAAAATTTATTCAGTTTCCTTACTCAATCAGTAACACAGTTTTACCAAGACCAGAAATAATAAAAGATCTTGGGGTTGTCTTTGACTCTAAACTAACGTTTAATTGTCATGTAAACAATGTAAGTGCAGAATCATTCAGAATTCTAGGATTTATTTATAAAACAGCAAAAGACTTCAGAATGACTAGTACATACCAAAATTTATATTATTCATTGGTTCGACCGAACTTGAATTTGAATATGCATCCATTATCTGGAATCCCACCACTCAAATTAACTGTCAGAAAATAGAAAAGATTCAGTCTAAATTCCTCAGACTCCTAACGTACAAAACAACTGACTTTTATCCTAAATTTGAGCATTATGTAAATCTACTTCAGAATTTTGAGCTCCTTACGCTGGAGAACAGGAGAATCATAATGGACTCACTCTTTCTTTATAAATTAATTCATAACTGCGTAGATAGTATAGACTTGCTCTCTGAAATCCAATTTCGGATACCGGATACTAGAACCCGAATAGATAACAAAGGCCTTTTCCACTGTAGGAAGGCGCAAACTGAGATTCTGAAAAAGTCACCCATTTGGAGAATGTGCTTTTCGTACAATAAATTATGTGGAATGAAAAACGAGGTAGACATATTTAATCAAAGCGAAAGAAGTTTTCAGTATTCTAAAGCATTCAAAATTACTATACTAAGTTCTAGTTTATAAACATAGGATGACCAAAAAAAAAAAAAACTTACGATGGGCACATACAAACCTAAAAGGGAATTATAAATCATTTAATTATATTTGTATTATCAGTCTTATCTTATTCTTATATCTATATTTGTATATATTTACTTTGTGTTTTTACAGTGTATAGTATTAACTTACATATATCACGTATGCATTACTACTGCACTTGAAATAGCTATGTTAATTTTAAATTTGACTTTATATTGTTATGTATTTCTCTTGTGTGTAGTATATATTGTGTTTATATTTTGTTGATAATGTTGAGAGTAGGGACTGATTATATGTTACTAAGCATTCCTGGTAATACAAAAAAACTAAATTGTAATTTACTTTTTACAGAATACCATAACTGGGCATATGCCCGTTGTATTCTTCCTAAATAAATAAATAAGAAGCAAATATAAATACTTACGATAGTATGGTAAACTAATGCTGACTAAGACAGACACTGTTTTCATTTCCCAAAATACTACAGTGAAACAGATATAAAGTTTTATTTATTCTCTGTAGAGAACACAAAACACGACGCATCACGATGGTTCCATGTACCGAGTGGCCGTAACTCAGTTGGTAAAGCATTGGCTCACTAATCGGAAGGTCCTGGAAACGATCCCATTCGTCGTCCATCCAGACTGAGGGGTTTCCTCTGTCACACCAGGCAAATGCCGGGATCATGATCGTAGATCAATATAATTTTATTAGTTCACCTCAACATAGGAAATAGACGTGTAATAGTGATATATGTGATGGGAATTTGGGGTTAGATGGAAGATAGGACGGACAGGGAGTGCGCAGGTGCGTAATGTGCGAGGAAGAAGAAGAGGAATACCAATTTCTGCTCCAATGCGCTTGCAGTATTAGTTTTGTTACAACATGATCGAATAAATATTAATACAAAAGTATGCACAAAAGGGAAGAGGCGGGAAATGAGGTTGTACTGTGTGAAGCTGGAGTATCGGAGAAATTAAAAAGTCTGGCCAAATTAAAAAGGAACGTTGGAGAAACGGAAGGAAGCACTGCTGACAGCAAGGTCAACATTTGCTCCACCATCGGTGACCTTGTACTTACAAGATTTGATATAATATAAAAAAGAGGGTGAGAATATATACTATAATAATTAACCTTGTACCGTATACACCTTTAACGTTCAATGAACAATGTGCAAACAAGGTAACTTATATTGTACCTTCGAAACATAAAAGTTAAATATTATTTTATCATGAGGGTGCATATCATTCAACGAGGTGTATTGCGAAACGTGCTGATAAAATGTTATGAATTGCAGTTCTTTTGTAGAGTGCGATTCATATAATATAATTGAATTATTATTAATGTCCTAAACGAATTGGTGACCTAGTGAAGACCGGGCGAACAATGTTGGTAAAGTGAGCGAAGGTGGGATTTGAACCCGTGACCACGTGCACAGAAATCGAGCGCTCTCTGCTGTGGATCAGCTCGGAGTCGGATCGTTTTGGATTGCAAAAAAGTGTTTTGAAGTATCGTCGTTGAACTGGACTCACTGAAATAGATATAATTATATTAAGTCCTCTCATATGTTACAATATTCGTATTCTGGTGTGTATAAAAAACCCAAACAGCGCGGAATTATGTTTCGGTGCATTTGTTCCAGGTTCTACATTTAAGCAAAAGAAAGAATGCTGTGTATTTAAATTAAGTTATAGATTTTAGTTTAATCAATACTGATTGCACACTAGACCAAAATACGCATGCTCCAAATTCTATTTTAAAAATGGAACTGAAAGACAAGAGACGTGTCTGGCTTATATTAATATTGGAATATTTGTTTTCAAAATGCAGACATGATCTTCATTCGTTATTACAGGGATTATTAGTTTTCTGCTGGCTCTGTTATTTATAAAAAATGTGATGTAGTCTCGTACTCGTATCTGGCCTTTTTAGTGAGAGTGGGGGGTCCTACGTTGGTCGCCTTTATTAATATTAGTTAATTAACAACACCAACGTAATTTTACAAACTGGGATTAGAAGGTAATATTATATTTAAATGTATTGAACAGTTCAGTGGTTACCAGGTATGATACCTAACTTCAGGTCTCTCTGAAATTTACCACATCTTGACACATGAAAGTATTTTTTAAAGTAAATTCTGGGGTATACGAACTCACTAATCATATAATAAGCAATATATAATTTAGGTATTAAAACATTATTTTACATTGAAACATGATTAGATTACAATGTACACGTATGTGAAGAAATTATGTATTGAGAAGCTCGTTTATTAAAAAAGAAATAATAAAATATTTTTCTAGGTGCATCTGTTTGACCCTTACTTTAAGGCAGAAGAACATTACGTTACATTACTTTAATGTTACTACCCAGTTTGTTACGTTACTAATCGTAATCAGAGCACTGATCACACACAAAATAGGGATCGAAATAGGGTTACACATTCAATATGAAAGCAATATAAACACTCTAAGCATTGAACTCAGTCGTCACCCTTTTCGTATAGTTTTGTGGCATGTATTATCTTTACCTTGTAGCAGAACAGCACTGTTCTCGATGTTTAGATGCTTCCGTGCGATTAAGTGTGCCTTGTTACTACTCGATACCTTCTTTTTCTTCAAGTCTTGAGTAAACTTTGGATCACTAAGCATCTCATATCCACCGGATCCCCTCTTCCTTTTGTTGTTTATCCAGACACACTAGGAACGAGAAGCACGTCACGTTCATTCTTGTTCGTCCACCCATTTATTGTCACGTGTTTTGAAACTGAAATATTTTGCAGTTCCTTGACTGATTTGTAACACTGGATCTGGTTTTACACTTACTGGTAGCAATTCAGTAGTTAAATAATTGTTTCCAAGGGACGAGACGTTCTGTCAATCTATTTCATGTGTCTCTGCTGACATCACACCCTTGTTAAATTTGGACAGATCTATCAGTAGTGTGGAATTTGTCAGATTGGCAGTGGGAGACTGTAGTCGTGTTTGCGTGTATTTGCGTACCTACACGCATGTGTGTGTGCGTGTAAGAAACTTGTTGTAGGGGCCCCGCTTGGCAGAACGCTTTTTGTACACGTGGTCTCAGGTTCAAACTGAGTGGGTCTCCATTAAACGGATTGGTTCGGAGTCCACTTAAAGTTCCATGCTAAGAAGCTCAAACCCCGTTTAGGACGTTAATAATTGTTCGAAATGAGTTACAATTGTGACCTTTTGTAAATTAATAGAAATGTTTCAAGTTGGAGCCCCTGATCCACCAATTTCATTCTGTCGTGATTATCCCTGATTTGCAGGATTCTAATATCATAGTTAATTTTTTCAAAGTTCTGTTATCAGACTATACCATATTCCTCCCCCTCGTGTTGCAACTTTACCTCACCCTCGAGCAGTGAGGGGGATGTCTGCCCTCGTAAGGTTGAACACCTTAACTTTCATAAGGTTGAACACCTGTGGAGCATAGTAACCATCGAAAACATTGGAGATCCAACAGAA
Organism: Lepisma saccharinum; assembly: GCA_022664845.1. Taxonomy (NCBI): domain Eukaryota; kingdom Metazoa; phylum Arthropoda; class Insecta; order Zygentoma; family Lepismatidae; genus Lepisma; species Lepisma saccharinum. Next base: position 40,065 of record JAGDQP010000584.1, on the reverse strand, counting down.
GACTTCCCTACGAAGAATCCGAAAAATAAATGGCGAATACGCTTGGCAACACTCATTGACAGTTGCGAGGAAGAGACAAGGTTATATGTGCTATGTAATTTAAAACGGGAATACTTTGATTGTAATCCTAGAGAAAACGCGGAAATGTGTTTTAAAACAGAATCTGTTCGTACGTGGGTGTATTGCAGTAATTTCAAGTGCATAAATCTGCGTAGATTCTGTCAATGTCAACACAAAAATCCTCACATATCTTCCCCTTAGGAACAAAGTTATCCTAGCAGAGAGAGAATCACCGACAAATACATCCCCCACACTTCCTGCAAATACCAACCTACCTCGTAATTCTAACAAAGAAACTATATCTTGAAAGCGCCAAAAGGATAGACATTATTCCAATATTTTGTTTCCCAAGTTGTTAACTTTACCCCTTGAAACAAGATGGAGCAACACAACTTAGTTTTGCAATCTTTTCTGCTCTTTTAACGGCGAATTCGTGGTAATAAAGGTTGCTAAGGCGCAAATATGTTCTCTCAGTTTTTATTTTTATGATTTATGTGGGAGGAGGAGGAAATGTCCGGAAGTAACATAAAATCTAGGCGTATTTTTATTACTTGGTGTTTCATTGTTCCTCCTCCACAGACTGCTGTTAAACCAATCATCGGAGTTGGCCTTTATATATATCAGCATCAGCAGGTGGAAAATTTTCTTCATTTAAACTCTGTTAGGAAACTTTCGATCTGTAGTACGTGCAGTCTCCATCTGATGGCTTTATCGTCAGAAAAGTAGAATGTACGGGAGTTGCAGGTTTCGATTTTGCACTCTTAATGATAAATTTTAAAGCTCCCCCCACCCTCCAAAAATGTATATTTCAATAAATCTTCGTATTTTTCTCTTGGTCTCAAGAGTCTGTATTCTTTATCTTTTAGTAAACTAGAAGTTGTATATTTCCTGCATGCTTAAATACAAAGTTCTTAAGGCCTAAACACTGTTGTTACAATTATGTAACAACCACTTGTTGCGTCTAGGGTAGCTTCTTTTTTATGTCTCACCCGTGACGGAATTCTAGGGATTCATGTTTTCGAACCTAAAATAAATAATAATAACCAATCATTGGCTGCTGACAGTACTGACATTACAGTTTTCAAATATTAACAGATTAGCAAAATTAATTTTGTATTGTGTGAGGTATTTGATACTCCGCCATCCCCCCCCAAAAAAGTGGAATGGCCCTGTCGAAGAAACAGTTTGAGATTTAATAGGGTATCCACTGTTAATATTTTGTTGACTGAATGATTATTGTTCAGTTGTAGATGCAGTAAGTCATTACCTTGGGTTATTGCGTTCGCTTTCTGTGCACGTGGTCATGGGTTCATTTCCCGCCGGGGTCCATTGAACCGAGTGGTTCGGAGCCCACTTTACCAAACACTGTAGGTCTCATTTTTAGAAGTTCACCATCTTGTTTAGGATGTTAATATGAATACAATCAATCAACATTAAATATAGGTAATTTTACCTAGCCCCTTGGTGTAGCTGCATTGGAGAGGCATCCATGTTCAAATCCTAATGTTGTCCATTCTTACTGACTTCCCGGCCTCACCAGACTGATATTGGTGTGGTACTTACAACAAGAGTTCGTTGCTACTGCTCCACTTTCTCCAGAAAAATGTTCACAAATGGACATCATTCCTCATGTATGTAACGGGCTTTGTTCTTCGATACTTGTTCAGTCCATGTAGTGTAAATTCAGTTCCGTAGCTCTACAGCCAAATCGAACCTTGAACTACCGAGCCTTGTTGTAGGGTATGTTGTCAGCACAACTATCTCCATTACCCTGTTATCTAGTTTTCGAGTCCAGAGTCCGCTTCTTAATTCAAGTAGTTCCAGTTTGGCATCACGATGCTGGATCAACACCGAGATTGGAATAGCACTCGACTGCGATAATCATTCGGATGAGGGGAGCTTATACAATATGAATAAAATAGAATTCAATTTAAGTTATTTTATGAAATTTATTTCCTGGTGAGTGCTGTTATCTCACTGATACGTTATTGAAATTCATTTGGTCTGAAATTTACTTTTCTTGAGGTATTATAACTTGAGCATAGAAGCCATGTTTCTTGTACATATTCATACTTTTATCAGATTGCTAAAATCTTTCCTGTGCACTTATTTTCGTATTTTCCCGTGTCAAAGGGAACGTACCTTGTTTACACTGTGGAAACTGAGCAGTTCGTCCTCAGGATCATATTCCCTGCGGCAGCTCCATCATGAAAATAAGGGAAAAGAAGACTTTGATGGATGGGTGTACTGACCATCTTAATGAAATTACTATCTGTGATTGTTTCACCTGGCGTGTAAACACAGAAAAGCGGGTACGCTGCAAACAATATTTTTACCCACGCAAGTCTGACAGTTCGTACAAATATAGGCTTTAGTATCACACTAGTATTGAAATTATGTAGAGAAGTTATACAGAAAAATAGGTAATGAAGAATGGCAATGCATATTATACAACTCAAAGTGATTCTGTCTATGGTGAAAGATTCTTTAACAGGAGACACTGTGATATGAGTAACTTCCGAATATTTCATTGAATAGACAGATCGCTTTCACTAAATATGGTTGGTTTTTACAGGTTGAATGAACTACCAAGTTGAATACCAAAGTGTGCTTGGTATTCCTAGGCACCTTAGGAGGTAAAGGCGGTCAAGCGTGGGACTGGCCATTCCAGCTCACTTCGTGCCATAGGTCGAGAATATTCATGTGGAGTTTTACTTCGACATCCACCATGCGCCGTTAACAATGCGTGTGCATCGCACAGGGGACCCCTTTACCGTTTACTATATTAAAGGCGCAACGAAACATGTAGCTCCAAGAGAATAAACTATAATTTCTTCAAGATGTGTGTAATTTTTTAATTGAATTTAATTTTTAAGGCCTTTAGGCAACTTCGATTAGGCCGGATGGATGATGATGGGATGATTGGTGCAATGAAGAAAGTGGGAGGAAACGGGAGAACCCTGAAAAGAAACAAAACCTACACACGGTGTTTAGCCACCACAAAGCTCACATGGCATGACTAGGGATCGAACTGACGACCGTGAGCGCTGGTGAGCGCTCTAGTATTGAGGCTCAGTGGCTACTTCAAGATGTGTGTCTAAGAATTTTTCTTCGCATTACTTACTAAGCAGAAGAACAGTTGACTCTGGCTGTTAAGAAACGTAATCAATTCGGATAGCAATACAGTTATTAAAACTTAGATCTGTTTTCCAAACATATTGTAAGTGTAAATTCCCGTTCTGGTCAAAGGTCATTAGAAATTGACTAGATAGGGATTGGAGGCAGCAAGCCGACTTACAAACAAACGTAAGATGTGCTCAAGTGATCAGGGAAACGTGTGGTCACTCCAAATTATGAATACTTATCGTAATCAAAACTTGTACGCAGTCCAACTTGCGTGGAAGAGCAAATGCATTATGGGACGTAAGCACAAAATCTTCACTGAAAGGAACAGACATGAAGAGCATAACACAAAAGTCTTTTCGCGATATCTCTGGGTCTTCATAGTTGTGCCTTCAAACATACGGAAATGTTTATGGGAATGAAGCGTATTCCCTCCTCATGATACTACCATATCCGTACCAGCATCTTTTAGGTAATTGAAAAATATACAAAAAAATTGATCCGGGATTTGAACCCGAATATCCCAGTTGCCAGTTGCGTTTTCAACTTTGACCGTACATGAGGTCTTTGTGTAAAAGTAATATTTAACTCTTTTAGATAATTTCTCAGCTGAACGTGTTACACGCTCTAACTAGATCAGCAGACTCAGGTTAGCCGAGAGGTTAGCGTGCTCGCTTTCTGTGAGCGTGGTCACGGGTTCAGTTCTCGCCGGGATCCATTGAACGAAATAGTTCGGAGCCCACTCTACCAAAAAATGTAGGATAGGATCCCTCCTTAGAAGCTCACCAACTCGTTTAGGGCGTTAATAACAATTCAATGATCTGTTGTTCTTCAGTATAATGAACGTGTTTGTGCATATAGGCACAGGTTCTTCTGATACGACTGACCATTTTGCGTAGAGCGCACTTGCGTGAATACAAGTGTCTCGTTACATTCAATGTACCGTAATATTCGTTTGCACCATTAATGAGCATCAAAGTGAAGCATTTCTGACTGTTTTCTATTGGCTTCATCTAGTAATGACAAATACTATTCATCCGTATCTCCAGTCCTGCTTGTACTGTACAACCTTGTCTTCAATCTGCATGCGTGTAAGAGCTTAGCTTTTGTCACTTGTTCTTCTTCTTCTTCGTGTAAATTGTCCATTCCATCACCTGGCTAGTGAGTGGAAATGTGTGGGTACACTCTGCAGATAAAATACAAGATGCAGTGAGAACACTTTGCATTCATGCATTTTGTTGTATACATTTTCATGAAGGCACGCCGACGCCTCTCTGAACCCCAGCACCGAACAGCATGCAGCAAGCTCGGAAGGGTTAGGCAGAACCCAGCTCTTTCCGCATACTACCCAAATAGCAAAAGAAGCTTGAATCAGGCTTAAACCAACCTTACTACATCAACAATTATAGTTTGCATTATCAAGACCTTGATTCAAGTATGCTAGTTTACACTGTGTAAGCTTTAAAGATCGAGTGTAATGCAAGGAAAATTCAAGTATTAATCAAGGGCAAGCTTGATTACGTAAGGTTATATGAAGAAAGCCGTGATTTTTGTAAACGTTCATCAAGCTTGAATCAACCCTTATTCATAAGCTGCAAGTTTGAATCAAGCACATATTGGGAACCTTAAGATTAACATTTCTTCGCTTTAGTTTTCTCCTGTAGTTTTTACAAATTTGGGTGACCACATCTAAATATAACACCTAAGATAATTTCAAATCGAGTGTTACTTACCACAATGCGAGTTGTATTTTAATCATGTCAGCACCTAAGCAAAAGTATCCTTTTCCAACCCGCACCTCTGCATTCGTTATGATCACATAACAAGAGCTCGTGTGGCGCCTTGCAACGGTAATGTTCTAAAGCTTGAACTTCCTTGAGTCAAGCATGATTCAAGCTTGATATTTTCAAGGCAATATCACGATGTTTAGACAAGATAAAGTTCAGCTTGAATTGAGGTTGCTAGGTCAAGACTATTTCAGCAACCTAAAATCAAGCTGATATCAAATTTGAAATATACTCGACATATCATGTCAAGTTTAGCAAGTCAAGATCAAGGGACTGTCAACCTTCATTCAAGCAAAGGTGCTATTAGGATAGAATGAATTTTCTCTGTTCCATTCTGGAAGTCCAAATGTCGGCGTCCATTCATGAAAATGCATGCAACAAGTTGTTAAATGTATCATGTACAAGTTGATCCACAAGTTTTGAAAGGAGCAATGTAAATATCTTTACAAGGAAAACCAAATCATCATAGTGAGTCATCAGACATTAAGAGTTTTAAATCGTTGTTTAGTACTTTCAAAATGCGTCATCACGAGAAAAAGAAACTGTTAATGTGAGCTCTGTTACAATCACGATTTAACTGTATAACAGGCATAGGCTTAGCAATGTAAAACTAGTTTTCTCTCTCCAGTCGTGTGCAATACGTTGGTAAATGGATGAACCTAAATATAGGATCACAGTGTAGGCGTTCGGGTTTTCATTTAATAATGAACGATTTTGTTTTCAAATTTTATTGCACCCGCTAGATTTTCTCCCCTTTTAATTTTCATCTCGTCCTACCTTTAGAAATTCATTTCCCTGTAGCATTGCCGCTAATTACAGGCCGATGGTGCAATACCGGAGAGGAAAGTAGTGTGCGTGTAGATAAAGTTATTTACTGAGATGAGAATCCTCTAAAGGAAGTCGCTTTACTGACGACGTAATTACATTCGCTGACTGAATGCGTGTGGAGTTGGGCGTCATTGGCTTGGAAAAGCTAAAGAAGAGAAAACAACATAAATACTGAAGGTTGTAAAAATGTCAGTCAAGTGTTCGTGAATAATACTATGAAAGTATTGCATAATTTGTTGAAGAGAAAGACGCATACATTTACATGCTAACGAACCATAAAACAAACGTGACATGTACCACATCATTTGCAAATTTCAATAATATTGCATTGGTTAGTTAAGTATGCACCGGTAGGGTTTGGCGGTTTTGCACATTCATGTTGTATTAAGTAATCATTGAAATTAACTTTGTAACTATGATTAGAAACTAGTTTTCTTACGAAGTTTGTGTAGAAGCTTACGTTTGATGCACCGCAAAGTATCAATAGATTTCCCCCACTTTTTTTCCCGTTTGTTATGCAAACAAGAGTGCTGTTTAATGTCTTTCGTATTCCAGTAATGTGTACCATGGTTGTTGGATATGTTACAGTGATCAGAACCAGAGTTGAAACCGAGTCACTTTTGGTGACGATGATCCGGTCCGAAACTTGGCCCGAATGACTCGATTAACCAGGTCCTGATGCGAATGACTCGGGAACTGGTCTTGACTCAAATGACCGTGACTGTGACTTGTCTACCCGATGATCAAATCTTGACCCGGTGATCTGGCCGTGTTCCTGTATTTTAAATCAATCAATATTGTAATTTGTGAGATTTCTTAAGAAGTGAGATTATACACAAGAGCTTCATTTTTCAGAGTTTTAAGAGATTTAGTGCTTTTATCCATTTAATACTTCAAACACAAAATTCTTTCAGAACCCTTTCCGAGTTCAAATCGGATCACCGGGTCCCGGTATGACCCGGTGATCTGGTCCAAAACTTGACCCGGTGACCCGTTTCAGCTCTGATCGGAACTATATACCTGATAGTGACTTAAAAAAAATAATTAAGAGTATAAATACTCCATTTATATATTGGCCTCTGAAAAGAGTGAGTACGTTCAAGGGAAAAGAAGGTGGCTAGTACGAAATGGAAAGCGGTTTGACTAAAGTCAACCCATATCCTATCCTATTATGTGATTTAGAAATACCATTGTGGGCACTCATGAAAAACTGGAGTTGACTGAGCCGAGAATTGAGCACGGAACGTTTAGTTCAATATATTTCCTTTCATAGAATCATTTCATGTGTAACTTCAAGACTAAGCTAACGCTCGCACAGTAGGACGGATATTTAACCTGGCAGGACAAAAGTCATAATCCTTTTGATTTCAAAACAGCATAAAAACTGTCTTAATATGATCTTAAATGATTGTGTAGTTGTGTACCAATGGCTCACAACCAGTTTTAGGAATTATTTGATAGGGTGTAAGAGTAGGTAGATATCGCTTGTTTAGAGCCACCATATTTATCTCGTTAGCATAGGTCTGCAGTTACATTAGAATGCACGACCTCTGTGTGCACGTAGTTTATGATCTATCATAAAGGCCTTTGGCGTATCAGTGTATGTATTTCCAGTGATATTTAATACATTTAATTATTGATACGTGTTATTCTTTTCTTCTTTGGTTGGAGTATTGGTAGAGCCAAATTTCATTAAATTATTTTATTTATTAATTGAAATAACAGGCTTCCAGCAGCAAAAGCCTGTCGTAGTCTGTTGCGAAAATATATTCAGCGTTTAAGCTAGTTGTTTGGGTGTATAATTATAATTGTTTTGTAACCACCTTCAACCAACTTAAAAGAACAATGATGATGGCGCACTTTCAAAGAAAGCGCTGTTTCACATTTGGCGAAACGAACCATTTCGAGAAGTTCAATCCGTGTGTGATTTTATATGACTCAAAGTGGTTTGGAAGATTCTGGTGAACGTATTCGGTATTCCTGAACAACTGCAGAATAAAATCCTGACTAGCTTTCCCGCCCAAAAAGAGATGGACTAAAAGTTTTTCGAAAATAAAAATTGTGATTGGGTAAATATTAAAGTTATCATTATTATTATTACAGTACAACTTGGTTATAAAGACATCGGTTATAACGACACCTCGCCTATAGCGTCAGGTATTCTGTAGTACCATCATACTCCTCATAACCACATAAACCTCGGTTCTACGACATTGGATTATAACGACACAAATTTTCTAGTCCGTTGGATGTCGTTATAATCGAGTTCTACTGTATAATTATTTTAAAGAAATAGACAGCACTCAAGCAAGAGAACACATCGGCAGATCCCCAAAGTTATTCGATAAGTGTTGTGATAGATCTCGAAAAAGGAAATTAAAACTTCTTTATAATAATAATAAACTGTCCTGTTGGTGTGATTATTATTGTAGCTGAAATGAGCTTACAATATACAGATGATATTGTGCTCCAGGTCCAAACCAACACTTGATATTGTTTCATGAATAATAGTATTTATCCAATTGTGCAGCTCGATATTTACTATCTGAAAATCTTTATGGTTATTTCATTATTAGGCTGTAATTAATTCAGACTTATGTAAAAAACATTTCCAACCAACCAACTCTTAAGTAGATATTTGAAGCCCTTGGACATAGTCCTTGAATTTTCATACTTGATGATTTTTTTTATTATTATTATCAATAATCCACTCAAATATGGAAAGCTCGTCAGCTATGCCAGAGACATACTAAACAAAGCGGGAAAAATTAGAGACTTTTATCCTTTATCCGGAATTGTAGGTGAATAAATATATGGTACAAGGTACTCATCATTGATAAGTAAGATACTTATTATTGATACACAGTTGATAAAAGAAACCATGTTTGCGGTTGAGATTCTGTCGGAGGAAGCTCAAGAGTGCCCGGAATAAGGACTATAAGAATTTTTGGGAATATCATATCCTTAAATTTTCTAGAGCTGATAAATGACTGACTTAATGTGCATTCTATTAATTTCTACAGACCCGATTGCAAGCATAATTTGCCAAAAATGGTACGAAGTTTACAACAAAAATATATTAATTTCCTGGGGGAGGGGGTCCAGACACCCCTTTTTTCTAGTACATCCCTGAACCAGAAACTTCAAAAATAATAATTTACATCAAATATTGATCCGAAACTGTACCGATATTAGGCAGTTTTTCGATCTTTAACTGCAGTTAACAAAGTAATAGTTTTGTCCTGCCATTCTGCAGCGTTTGGAAACAGTCTGCTACCATTTCCTCATTGCTTAAAAACCAAACAAGGTAAAGACTATAAAAGCTATTTTTTGTCATGTATGTGTATTTGAATAATCAAAGTAAAACTGGAAAGGCTGGAAAGCTACGAATAATAAAACGTTTTTAGGGTTCAAATGGACCGTCTAAATAAAAGTAAAAATGTCACAAGTGCTTTTGTTACTTTAATTTTGTAGTACAGAGAGTGAGTGAGTTGTTGACAGTGCATGTGGTGAGTGTTGCTGACAGTGGTTGATTTATGTGCACGTTGTTTCTGACTATTGTTTATGTCATGCTGGTAGACCACCTCCGTTGCTTTGGTTTCTTTTTTTAAATGCCAACTCCGGAAAGTGCATATAGTGGTCACTCCACAAGGTTACACAAAGTTATACGAACTTCTATTATGGCTGACCAACCAGAAACTACGTCTTGAAGAACTGTACATCAGATGTGTTTTTCTTTCCCTTAGTTGGCATGTTTATCTTCCTATATTTTTATTCAGAACTTCGGAATTAGATAAATAATATGCTTTGCTTTGGTTTACATACTGAACGTAATGACAGCGTGTATTTGTTTCGTTTAACATATAAAAGTTGAAGGAGAAAATACGAGAAAGCTGTTCAGCTTGAAGAAGACTGTAACGTCTGTAGATTAAGCAAAACTGCACGTATTTTATATTTTAAGACTCCTTTTATACACCGGCGCTCCTACGCACGTACAAGAAGGCAAGTGTTACGCGAGTCATTTATTTATATAAACATAGATAATACACTGAGCTTGTTTTTTTTGCCGCTGGAGTAGCTGGGGAAAAAAATAGAATATGAAGAACAAATGAATAAAATAGGAGGTAGTGTTGCCAGTGCTTTTAAGCATGCGGTAGAAAGTCTCCGAGCAACTGGATTCTGAAAAGCCTGGCAACACTTTGACTTCTTCGGTTGAAAAATATAACCTCAGTATATGAGTAGTGTTTATAAACAACTCCATTGCTTTGCTTCTCGCGTTCTCTAAAACGCGAACGCATGTCTTACTGTACGCAACAGCAGAGAACGTCAACGCACTTGCATAAAAGCACTTATTTGGTCCCATTGTTTTAGAGAATGCTCTGTTTGTGCTTCTCTCATTACTCACGTAGGAGAGCCAGCACATGAAAGGGGTTTAAAGTTGCGTTTTGCCGACTCAAATGGTCAACTTTCGATCACTTTGCTTTTCACTTCCGATCGTTATTTGAGTACTTTATGAATAGTATTGGTACAATTTTTCGCATACGTTAATATCCATCAATAAAGAACCCAGGTCTCCCGTTATTTTAATTGATTATAGATCCCCAGTTATTTTAATGAAAAATCTTCCTTCTGAGAAAATAAATGTAACGTTTGTGAAAAGTCAAGCATATATCTTCAACCGTACATGCAACATATTGATAATGTGTGTCACCAAATACCTTTTGTTACAGACACCTGAGTTGAACTGGCCACTCTGTCATTGACGTTTTCATTTCATTAATTGTTTCCTGCACTCGCGCGGTCTCTCTCTCAGCTTCACCATCTGATTAAGAAGTAGATGAGGTGAAACTAATACTAAAGTTAATAAAGACCCCGGTTCGATCCCTGCTCAAGCCTTGTGAGCTTTCTGGTGGATGAACACCGCGTGCGTGGATTTTCTCGAGGTTCTCCAGTTTCCTCCCACTTTTTTCATTCCACCAGTTCTCTCATTATTAATTCATCCTGAGCCAAAGTTGCCTAAAGACCTTAAATTAATTTGTTTCAAATTAACTGGTTAGGATATTATTTAGACAAAATTGCATATTTAGGAAAACTATGTTTGAAGGGGAAAGGTGAAGAGGAAGAAAACGGATGAAACATAGCGTACGTATTATTTATTTAGTATTGCGTATAACAATATAGAAAATTGGTAGATCTAAACTAATCGGAAAGACTAAATTAGCTTCAAGGTGCCGAGCGCTACAAATGATAATGAAATCCTTGGTTGAAGATAGGTATTTTGTACTCTGTAATTGTTTCGAATACTTGCAAGACTGCATATTATTGCTGTTTATTAAAACAAGAAACTCACTTGTGTCTTTAGAGTGATAGTTGCACAGTCATACATGGCTTTGTTCTTTGGACCTTGAGTGCAGGAGACAAGTGAAATGGAGAGTTGTTCAAAACATAAATTCTTGCAGTGCTTTCCGACCTTCGAGTGAGAATGTCAAAGGTGCATTTTCAAGAGCACTACTAGAAATGCGAGTGGAGGACATAATAAAAAATGAACGTGGAAAGAGGAAAAAGACGAAGAAGCTAGTGAGTCGTAGATGTAAAATAGCCTTGTTTCGTTGTGAAGCACAGAAAAGACAAAGGTTAATGGCGAAGTCTTGTAACATGTGTTCATTCGGTGCTTTAAAGCCGCTAATGAAAACGTGACTAAAATATGATTTCTCTGAGGTAATGCTTGGAAGTTTTTCTCTTGCTCTGCTTCTGAGTAATATCCTTCCTATTGGAGGGATAACCTTCCAACAACTTTGATCATGGATTTCTGGGTTGCAGTTGGCGTGTGTGGCATAATCCTGTTTTTAAGTCTGAGAAATTAGGAAACGAACTACGAGAGCGTCTAGTCTATAGATTTTTACAGTAAAGGAGTGCTTTTCCCTACGCGTTTAGTATCAGTGCAATACTGTGGTAGGAAACCGGTGTATTTATAACCAAAACTGAAACCGGGTCACTGTTGCTGATTCGGACATAGGCGACCCGGTCCGAAACTTCACCTGACTGTTCAGTAAGCCGATCTAGATTACCTTTGTGACCCAGCGACCCGGTTTTGACGCGATTTTGACTTGGTCGTGTTCCTGTGGCTTGAATCAATCAATAGTTTCATTTCTGATTTAACAAATGATTTCAGCATAGCCTTTCTGATGGGGAATTATTTGCACACCTCCAGGGATCTTTCCGCGGATGTGAGACTATTTCTATGTTATTAGTTACTATAGTCAAGAACTTTTTAGTTTCATATTATTGGTCCTCTGAAGGGTAACAGTCCCCTTTCCCTATCACCCATGAAAGAAACACTGTTCAGACGTAACAGTGTATAATAAGGAAAGAATTAAAAACCCTCCTTTGCCCACCGGGTCAATCCAGGTCCCAAGCATACACTGGTGACACGTTTCAGCTCTGGTTGTTTCTAACACTAAATTTTTTGCACTACATGGTCTTGATGGTAATGGGAGCCACAACACTTCCGTTTGCTCCACCTTCAACAAATGCACGTAATATCGATTTTATAAGCATTTTTTTTTCATTCAGTTTCTTTTTATCTGTTTTGCCTGTCTCGGTTATCTCGAGGCCTGACGTCAGGTTATTGTCCAGGAGGGTCGGATTCGAATTTCGGCTCGGCATGTGTGGATTTAGGGTCAGTTCTACAATCGACCGCTAAACTTCTAGTCAGCGCTAAGTTGAGGCCAACTCTCATTCTGCGTAGTCTCATTGGCCAAAATGAGAGTTGGCCTCAACTTAGCGCTGACTAGAAGTTTAGCGGTCGATTGTAGAACTGACCCTTAGAAAGCATTGCACTGGTATAATCTAAACGTGGACCAGAACAAAGTAAAGGACTTTAAAAGTTTGTCTTTACCTTGTACCGAAATTTCTAAGCCCTGCCCAACATGCGAACATAGAAATAATCTCGAACATACTTTTCGAGATTGGAGGACAAGGCATCCAATTGTTAACAACGAACAAGGTACAATCTGCAACGAAGGTATACAGTGTACAACAGGACCTCACAGGCACTCAAACTATTCTTCGACTTATATTATCCATTCAAGAACAATCCTTCTGTTATGATCTGTATTTTTATACATATAATATGGTAAAAAAATTAATAGGGCGACTTATGAATCTGCAGTCAGAGTGAATTTTCGTTCCTTTTTAATTTTTTTATGTAAATCTCAACCAATAACTCCTTGTAGCAGTTTCCAGGAACTCACAGGGAAATATTAACCAATAGAATGCACATAACAGGGTCAAGTTTGAAGTTTAGGTTCCGGTACCAACTACTCACTCAGTGACACATTACTGCACCTCGAACTCAGAGGTTTCTTGATTTTAAAAATCAGAGCACACTTCATTTTCCATAAATTTATTACAGAATAAATGTTATGATTGTATTTGATCCAAAACAAAGCTGAATTCAACACAATTTAAATTTTAAATTGAAGGCACTTTCATGATCGCAACTGTTAATTTAGGTGTTCCAAATTACTTTGGTTACTTTCTTTGATAGTAGTCGTGGCCTCCTTTTTCACTGCTTTCAGTACTTACGTATACAAGATCACAAGAATAATTTATACATCACTAAGTATCTAATATAATCTCTCTCTATCTATCTATCTTTCTTCTTTATTTTAGGGGGCATTTTTGTATTTTTATGAACGGAAATTTTTGCCAGTCATTCCTCTCCAGAATTAACATCATCTGTTTAAATAAGGACAGAAAACATGTACTCAGATACAATTCTTTCTCTCTCTCTCTCTCTCTCTCTCTCTCTCTCTCACACACACACACACACATATATATATATATATATATATATATATGAGCTCCTGCGTAGCCTAGTCGGTAGCGCGCTCGACTTCAGTGCGAGCGGTCCCGGGTTCGATTCCCGGTGGGGGCTAAAAAATTTCGGAGTTGACCCAGCATCTTGAGGACAATTGGGGAGCTGCTGTGAATAAAAGACAGTGGCGATCACAGTGAGAGCTTCGGTTCTCCTCTCCCAACCCGTCTGGTCAGCGTGGGAGCAGTAGACCAACTCCTCCCTTCGGGGAGAGGCCTCATCCACTAGTGGATTGAATATGGCTGTGATTTATTTATATATATATATATATATATATATATATCATATTCAGCCGTTTTTTATCCACTGCTGGATGAAGGCGTCCCCCTTTTCTTTCCACATATCTCGGTCTGCTGCTATCCTCATCCATGTAGCTCCTGAAAACGCTTGATTCCATCTTCCCATCTTGCATTCGGACGTCGTCTCGGTCGCTTCTTTTCTCTAGGAATCCAATTAACTAACTCTGTGGCTTATGAAACTCGCAAGTTCATCGCCACAGTAACAAACGTTCGCCATTGGATTACCCTGGGCAACATCGAGCCAGTTTTCATCACGAACACCTACTTCTCAAAGATCTCTTCTAATATTGTCCTCCCAACGACGTCTCGGTCTTCCCAATGGTCTCCTTCCATCCGGCCTTCCAACCAGGATAAAATATAATCTTCGTTTTTCACCCACCTTAGTCGTCGCGATTTCATTATTTTTACATTTGGTGAATCGTATAGTCTGTGGAGTTCTTCATTATGCAGTCTCCTTCATTCTCCAGTCATTTCGTCCCGAATATCTTTCTCAAAACCTTATTTTCAAACACTCGTAATTTATGTTATTACCTTTTTCACAATAAACCTTGTGTTGGTAAATGTTGAAAACGTTCTGTGTTAATTTCAATTACTGGTAATTTATGTTCATCTGCTAGGGTCGTACTTTAACTTTCGCAACCGGAAAGTATTACCGGCAGAATAACCGTTATGTATATTTTTAATTTTCTTGATATTAATCGCGATATTAGAAGTTTCTGGACTGAATAGAAACATGCGTTGCCCGATACCAAGTGACTTTTTATTACTTCCATGACCTTATTTTTTCTATATAACCAAACAAAATTTCTCGGCAACAATCCAACAGATTTAGCATTAAATAAATGGTAGTTAACTATTTTATTACGATCTCAGGGTGTCCATCTACTGTATATGGAGAAGTCAGGGAATTTAGTTTGTCAGTGAATAGTCAGAGTTTTATTTTAAATCAGAGAAAGGTCAGGAAATTACAGAATTTCTCGGAGTTTTTCCCAATTTGTGGATGTTCCTGCCCATGGAGTGGAGCAGGGAAGGATGTTGCACATTCCGGTATTCTGTGAAAGTTATTAATAACTAATTGCTTTCATTCCTGTTGAGAATTTGTTACAATGAAGTAGTGAGTAGGGGTGTCGCAATTCCAGAATAGTACGGAATTGAACCAGGATTCCGGAGTCGGATTCCAGAATGTCGAAACTCCGGAAACGAAACTTCGAGATTCGGAATGTTGTTCGGGATTTCTTAACGTTGGGATTCCGGAATTTTGAAATTTAGAAAGTCGGAATTGACTTTGCAGTTCCGAACAGCCTTATCGCTAGTCAGCCTGTACTGTAGTTGAGTCTGCTTGGAATGAGTTGACCCGCACAACAGTATCGTGATGGGGGTTGCATAAATCCCCGTGATGCAAAAACTCAGAAATTTCACTTCGTTTTTATTTATAGAATAGCTGATTTGCCCGCCCGTTACTGCGGGGTGAATAAAAAATGTTGACAACAGTCATCGGGACTGTCACCCATCAGCTTTGTTAGGTGTGTGTTACGTAAGATAGCCGTTGTTAATGAATTGATAGTAATGCCAAATTTGACCACTTGGAGGTAGTCAACCCGTCCAACAACGTTGCAGTGTGGGTTGCCGCGCAGTTTGCTTTAAAATTTTCCATTATTGTTACCACGGGAATTCAATGGAAAATTAGATGGTCGATTATCTCTGAAAGTACTTTTAGAATCAAAGTGAATAAGTGATATGATAACGTCCTATCCAGTGTCTGGTCATGTGGGATAAATCATTCCAATCGGTCAAGTACTTTTTGCGTGATGCTCACGCACACATATTTTTCTGATGTATGAGAAGTGTATATAGAACACGTATGTGGAAGGTATTATGAATGAGGATATGAAGTGTCAAAAAGAACTAATGGTGAAAAAAGGCAATGTCGAAAGAGGCACTCATTAGCAAGCTGGATCTCTTCTTTGGATTGATGAACAAAGATCTGAGGAAAGAATCGATTATATGTTTTTATAGGGTATTACTATCAGTATAAAATCCCTTTTGGGGTAAAGGGAAGAGTGACGCAAGAATTGTACTCACAAAAGAAATGATATCCATTTTGCGAGTTCTTTTCTTTGTATCTCTATAGCGGAAGTGTTTCCTTTGTAATAAAATGAAGAGATTTAATATCCTCCCTTCACCCATAGTGACACAAAGAAAATAACTCGCAAAATTGATATCATTTCTTTTGTGAGTAAGAAACCCGAAAGGGTTTTTATACTGGTATCACTTATTTTGTAAGGCTGTCTGTTAAAAAAGAAAGTGCACAGTCTTCATACAAGAGATCGATTTTGGACCATGGGAAGCTCCGTATCTCGAAAACGGTAGCTCCTATAAAAAAAATAAGCTTCGATTTACCCCAACATTTAGGGGCCCGCAATTGACCCCAGGTACCAACCATTTGCGGCTAAAAATAAAAGACAGACAGAATTACAGACAAACTTTTCTATCATTTTGAAAATTCTGTATTCGGATAAACAAAAGTCGTAACTTTTGAACTCCTTCACCGATCTTGAAGTGCAATACGCCATTTGAAAGGTATTGAAGCATAGATTACGATTCCGGAAGTTTCAGTAGTCTATATGGTCTGGGGTCAGTGCTATCATCAGAAATGTGAAATTTTGATATATTTTTTTTCGCACCGCCCTAGGGGGTCGGAGGTTCTACCGACCCAATTTATTTTTCTGTGTCTTAGCAATGAATACTGGTCTTAGTATGGTAAAGAGCTCTCAACTGCAAGTTCAAGCATCAAAATTGGGCTTATAGTTCGCTAGATCCGAAACTATCTGTATACATTTGAGTGCCGCTAACAGACTCGTTTGTAAGCGTCACTTGAAGAACTACCGTTCTCCATGATATATAAAACAGAAATGTGGGTGAAGATAGAAAACGGAAAACTTTCCAAATGTGGACTTGGAGAAGAATGAAAAAATCCGTTGGACACATAAGATGCGTAGTGAATGAGGAAGTGCTGATGAGAGTAGACGGGAGACTGAAGGCAATAAATGAGAGAAAATAAATCTATTGCATAGATTGGATACTAAATGATACAGTAGGTATGGTTG
Source organism: Lepisma saccharinum (assembly GCA_022664845.1). NCBI lineage: Eukaryota > Metazoa > Arthropoda > Insecta > Zygentoma > Lepismatidae > Lepisma > Lepisma saccharinum. The sequence continues at coordinate 22,982 of JAGDQP010000584.1, read as the reverse complement.
AGGAAAAAGGAAGAAAAAGAATCCAACTCGTTAACAGTATGAAGGAAAATAAATCTTCTACTAAAACAAAAAGAAACAGAAGATTTGTACGAAGGGAGAGGGCTTAACGTGCCATGAAGAACCTGCCGCTTTCAGTAGAACGTTATTAATTATGAATGATGATGACTTCTGTTTTGTGTGATTTGCATCTGAAAATGTGCTTTTACCAATCTTAAGAATATTCTTGTGTGTCACCGTTTCTTCAATTTGCGACAAGTCGCGAAATAAGGTGACTTTAAGAACGACAAAATATGACATTTTGAAATGTACGCACGAAATTTACAATTGTAAATTTTGAACAGCTCAGGTTTCTTCTTCTCAATAATTGTTTATCTTTGGATCACACTGTAAAAATAGGAGACACAACGTTCATCCAACGTTCAGCTGCCTCCAGTTTTTGGATTAATCTACATTCAGTCAGTTTTCGGTTGAACATTTTACTTTTTGTAAAATTTCAAAATACGTGTATATATGTATACATATATATGACTGTTTCAACGTATTTCATTCAAGCAGAGCATTTTTTAAAGTAGAAAAGAGTAAAAGGTAATATTCCTTTAAAATTAAAACTTAAAAAAAGTTGAAGTGGTCGGGTTTCGATCCAGGGTCCACGAGCACGCTGGTCAGACGCTCTTGCCACTTAGCTATGAAGACAGTTGGTGTTTCCGACTTTCCAAGTGATATCTATAGCTAGGGTTTTACTGCGAAGGAGGTTAATCATTAACACGTTTTTGATTTTACTACGAGGAATGTCTCGTGAAAAAAGGAGAGAAACGTTTGCAACAATGTAAAGATTTCACTTAATTTCTCTTTTCGCCAATACAATTCTCGGTCCACCAGTGAACTGTTTACTGTTCACAGTGTAAATGCAATATAAACACTAAAAATGGTGGGGCGTTCAGTTCAAGCAAGTAACTTTACTCCTGTTATTGGATCATAAAATATCCAACCAAGGCTTAAACTTCATCCACAAAAGTACGTAACCTCAAAACGGCCAGATTAGCTTACACTTCGATTAGAAAATGATCGAGTTTTAAGCGTAAAATAAGTTGAACGTTCACCGACAAATCACTTTGGCCAGTTTCAACCCATTTTTAGTTAACGTTAAGCTATTACAAAGAACATGTTTAACTTTAAAATGGAGTTAATTTTACCAATCTTTCCACTAAAAGGCTTACACTATATCCACGTTTAAGAGTAAATACAACAAAACGCTAATTTTCGACTTTTATTTCTCCATAAAGCGGAGTAACTTTCATCCATTTCGTGTCTGCACTTTTTACAGTGCAGCTGGAGGAGAGAGAAAATCACGTTCATAAATCAATTAATTTTCACGTTCGAAAATTTTAACATTATAAAATTACGGAGACAACTAACTATATATTAAACTATTGTTGCAGAGATGATATGTTTCTGATACCTAACAAGAAACTGAAATATACAGACCATAGATGTATAGAACTTATGTTCTTTGTAGCATAAATGTTGAACAAAAGGCAATATTTTGTGGTAACGTTTCTGCTGAATTTTATTAAATATAGTAGAGTAGATATTAAGAGTATGTTAGAAGTACCTTTATATTGTTGATTTTAGGACTTGCATCTCTGGTCAGCGTGGGACCAGTAGACCAATCTCTTCTGTCCGGGAAGTTGGGAGAGGAGAGCCTAAGCTCTCACTGTATCGCCACTATCTTTTATTCATAGCAGCTCCCCAATTGCATCACGATGTTTGGTAGGCACAGTTCCAGAACCACATACCTTGAAAGAAAGCCTTGGCAGCGGAGAAAATCGAACCTGGGACCCCTCAATCCGTAGGCAGCAACGCTAACCACGTCATATATAAACTGCGTTCGCTTTTATTCTGAAGATCTCTTTTTTTCTAACTTTCAATATTAAATTAGGTAAAAAAGTGAATATACATATTTCTGATTTTTTTTTTTCGTATTTATGGGGAAAAAATGTTTCAAAGCAACACTGTTCGGATAGAAATGTCCTAGTATGAAAGTGTTTGAGCCTAGGCATGTTAAGTTATCGTGTAATTGCTTTTGTTTGTTCTTTCGTTGAAAAGCACATAAGAGTTATTTTGTGTGACGTAAGGCATATTTTCTTCTCAGTGTTTGTGTTTAAACTGCTGCAAGAAATTTGCGTTTGCTTTTTCGCTATTGCAGAGAGAGAGAGAAACAGAGAGAGCTGTACAACGTTTATCGTCAATGTCACGTAGTTATTAGTGAAGCTATTAAAGTTGGATCTTGCTACGACTCATGCATCTCAATAGCAAATACACGAGAACTCGTAAGTTGCCTACATGACATCAACGCTGTTGCGTGAATGGGTCAGCAATTAAAGTAACAATCTGTCTGTGATGAGCGTGGAGGAAATGCTGTACGTACAAGCAAAGTGACGAGTTATCGCCTCCTGCCAAACACATTTATGGCGATTTCGACTCTGAAGAGAACTCAGGATTTTCAAACTCATTTTTCTGTTTCTACGTGCAGATCATATGTTGATTTTACTGGAATCATTGATGCGGTTCTCTAATCTGACCTCAATTTTTCTTGAATTTTGAAAATCGTAGAAAAAACTAAAGACGATATTAAACATTTTGTAAAAAGGGAAATAGGGTATTCTGGAAATCCAGCGACTTACAGCGAAAAATGTTGTAACTTACTTGAAGCTAAAAATAATGACCTCTCGGGCTATGACGTCATAATTTTCTAGCAGTTAAAAATATCTAAAGCTAAAAGTAAATTCTTTAAAACATTTATTACTTCACATCTAGAATTTTATTTTGAATTTTATTTTTAGGCAGCTTTAGCTCAAACCGAATGGTTGATGTTGGGTGAATTAGGAAAGGGGCAGGAAACGGGAGAACTCTAGAACCCCCTCCCACAGGATGTTCGTCCACCACGTCTAGCACCAGAGGTGAGCGCTCTACCACGGAACCATCGCGGCCCACTTCAGATCTATAGAGTTTCATTCTTGTCCATTTTCCAAAATTGTATTATCTTTCGTCTTTACACAATTTTCCAAATGTGGAATAAGTAGGGTTAAAATAAAATAAAGTCACTACTCAAAGGTGAAAGAAGAGAAGCTGCTATCTAAAAAGTTACTGTGTTCACAATTGCATAGAGTTTTAACACACGATGCACAGTTGCCAACAATAAATGCACACCTTTGAATCGCTCAAATCTTTTCTAGACGAAACTTTCTAAGAACAAACAACAACAGTCTATGAAAGATTCTTCATTCTTTAAAGCACAGTGGGGAAGTTCGTATAAAGCGCATGCGCATAGTGTATTGCATAATTTTGTCCTCGGTTGTGTAAATTAGAACTGAATAGATTTATTCAACGTGTCTTTGAAATAATGGGACAAACTTCCCGAGGGGAGTATTTTCATCAAAACAAGGAAAAAAATCCAGAGAAAAAATTTCGAAAGGTGCTTAGTTTCGGAGCTAAAGACGCTCAGAGTTTCGAAGGCCTCGTCACAAATAACGTCATATCTCGACACATAATAACGTAAACGGTGTCGGTTTAGCAAAGCATTGTCGAAGTAGTACTCAATACATCTATTTAAATTATGTTTATGATAGGCCAATTGCAGATTAGAGGGGGAATTTCTGTGCTTGTGAAGCAATTAAACTATTAAAAAGCGTAGGTTGCGAAATCTGTCTGTGCGGCACTTCATCAATCATTAACATTGCTTAAATAGATGCATTGGATGCTATTCGAGTGTGATTTGCTAAGCCGACACCGTTTATGTCATTATGTGTCGAGATATGACGCAATTTGTGACGATGCCACCGTGACTTTTAGCGCTTGTGTCTCCGAAAGTACCCATAATGTTGAATTTCTTCAAAGCAAATTTTTTCTCGTTTTGATGCAAATATTAACCTCCCGAAATTTGCGCAATTATGTCAGCGACACCCTGTATGATGATGTATGTATTTTCCTTGTCTTGTTTGTCAGTTAATTACGGTACTAGCAGATTTGCCCGCACTTTGGTATGGAGTGAATAATATATGTTGGCAACAGTCATCGGGACTGTCACCAATACTCGCTTCACCATGGTGGGCTGCGCCCCCAACTTGGGGAGTTTTAGAAAGCTGCGCCCCTTTTATCGTAACCAGTCTTCCTGGGGGTGTGCGCCCCTATAGGGGGAGTTTTGCTGATTTGTCTGCCCGTTGGTATGGAAAATGTTTTGGCGGCCATTTTGAATCCAAGATGGCGACTTTTTCAAAATGTAATATTTTCTTTAACTTTTATGCCAAATTTCTTGATAATACACTTTTATGCCAAATTTCGTATCTCTAGCCCAAATAACGTGGAAAATTGTTTTGGGGCAACCATTTTGAATCCAAGATGGCGACTGATATGATAACTTCCCACACGGGTCCAATATTTAATCACGTGAAGGAAAATCATTCCAATCAATGAAGCCGTTTTGTCGTGATGCTCACGCACACACAGTCATTTTCATTTTTATATATAGAGATTTAAATTGTGATTGACATATCACGCTTCAGTGTGAGACACTTGCCCCTGGCACCCAAGTACACGCACTGGTCGCTGTTATTGTTACCTCTTCCTTTAGTTCATCTCTGAGGGTACATCAACAAAAGTGACGCATCTGTGTTCCTCGTAGCTTTGTTGGTGAAAGTAATAGGCAACCGTTAAGATGAACCATATTCTATACCCACCGCCGCTAAATGTTTTACTTTTTTCCAGGCTGGCGGAACAGAATCCTGAATGAATCGAGAACCGGATCTGAAGGAACCGAGTACCCAGTTCCAAGATCCAAATCAGGTTCCAGGCTACGAATACGGATCATTGATTCGAAGATCTGGACTCGAATTCTCTGTTCCGAGATCCGTATCCGGTTCCAATAGTGTGCGGAAGCGGATCCTTGTGCCCATCTTAATCGAAATTGCTTATTGACGTACTGTCGCTTGTGTGAGAATGTATACGAATAATGGTTCAAATATTAATCAGAAGTTAAAAAAGTAGACTGGTTTAAAGTGCGCAAAACGCGCTTTAAAAACCTAACAGCAGAGCACTTCTATAAAATTTATTAGTCTTCTGTTCTCAAATTCTAGACACTTGCGGCAGTCAGATGTTTTTATTTAGGAAACCCAATTCGAAATTCAATCACGTGCGGTATCATCTGAGAATAAAGACAGACAAAATAAATTTTATCAACGCTGCAAGGTTATTTTGGTATTTGATGAGTTCCATCCACGTCAACCTCACAGGAATAGTGTGTTGTTGTGGAATGCTATTGCGCCATTCTCATTAAACTTTCACATCAGACACATTTCTGCAGGGAGATAACACACACTCACACGTATTCACATGTCATCAAATTAAATAGCCTTGCTTCACACGAGTAACGGAAAATATGATGAAAATTCTCCCTAACTCACGGAAGAAACTTGCTTTATAGACGTGTAAACAAAATATACATTGTATGTATTACAGAAGAGTGGAGAGGGATATGCAATGATATTAGCGTTCATTTCTGTTTGCTCTTTTTATGTCCCTTTGTCCTGTCAGCGCGTCCTCCGCCTGTGACATCGAAAATGCCATTAACAGAAGTGTGCTTGCTCCTGAACACGTAACATTACGCTCATTCAGTTAAATGGATTGAAATACTGATAATTAAAAATGTAATATCACAAAATGACTGTGAGCAAGGCACGCGTAAAATATCTACACTTGGGGAAGAAATTCAATGTATTGACATTTTAAAGGATGAGAAGAGTAATAAAAATAAATTCGTAGTTTCACAACAGAACTTCGCTCAAATTTACCGAGCCAACTAAAAACAATCAGTTGAAGTGAAGCACAGAAAACTACAAAACATCGAAACCAACCACAAGTCAACATCGGGTTCCACAAGGATCTATTTTAGGTCCCTTACTATTTTGTTGTACATAAATGATCTCTCTGAGGCTGGGCAAATAATTTTGCCTAGATTATGATGTTGAAGGCAATTGTTAAAGGGGAAAATGTCAGCAGATCGCACACTAATGGTATTTACAATATTGGAAGTAATATTTGGTTCCCCAGCCATAATCTGTTACTAAATAACAAACACGCAATACTTGATCTCCCATGCACAGCGAAATTCTGGAATAAAAACTATAAAACAAATCAGACAGCGTATATAAATGTTGAAATAGAAATTGAAACAACATTGTTAGGAATAGTAATATTCGAAAGTGTTATATGGAACTGCCATGTAACCATTGTGAAAAATAAACTTAACTCTGATTGTTTTCTCCAAGTAGACTCAAAACGGCATCAAAATACTAACACTTTAATTCGTGCTTTTTATTTGCCGATCTATGTCATAATAAACCATGGTATTACATAGTCGCTTTCAAGGCAGAAGGGCGTAAGCTACATTTACACAATTTTGCAGAAGTGTTTTGAAAGCGGAAGAAAGTTTTGCAAATTTGAAGTTCTTTATATTTTTATCTTTTGAATTTAATTTTTAAAACCTTGAAGCAACCTTGGCCCAGGCCGGATGGATAATGATGGATGAGTTGGTTGAATGAAGAAGTGGCAGGAAACGGGAGAACCCCGAGAATTCCCACACACATCACGTTTGTCCACCACAAAGTCGACATGGTATGAGGTATCTAACCGACAACCCCAAGCACTAGAGGTGACTACTATGCGATTGATCCATTGCGGCCTGTAAGTATTTGAGTATTTTTTTAAAAAGGTAAAGCTGTGCGATACGCATGCGCCGTGAACGGTGCATGGGGGATGTGGAGGTAGCGCTTCACATTTTCTTGACCTGCAGCACTAAGTGAGATGGGGGGTGGTCAGTCCTACGCTCGACCGCCTTTACCTTCCCAAGGTGCCCAGGAGTACCAAGGACACTCCGGTACTCAATTTGATAGGAGGCTGAGTGCACCTCAGAGCGCCGGGCATGGGAACACTGCGAGAAGTCTCCATTGTCCTGGCCGGGATTTGAACCCGGGCCGCCCGATTCAGATGTTTCGTTTTACATATATTTCACCTGTCACCTATTTGTGCATAGGCAGACAATTGCAAACTAGTACACTTACATCCTTCTCCCTTGAACGCAATACCCAGCGGCCGTGGCTCAGTGGTAGAGTTTTAGCTTAGCATTTGGGTGGTCGTGGGTTCAATCTCAGCTGCCGAGCATCTGACTGAGGGTTTGCGGGGTTTTCCTCAGTCACTCCAGGTAAATGCCGGGATGGCACCTTCAAGTTAGGCTTTGGCCGACACCTTCCCGCATCCTTTCCCCTCTCCTATCCTGGTCTGAGCCTTAGATGCCTGAAGGTAATAAATAATTTCAATGTTCTTGAACGCGACGATAGTACGATCCAACTAATGAGAAACAGTCCCCGCGGCTGACCATCTTGCCTGAAGATTTCAAGAATTAGTTTCAGCAGGCGGATGCCGAGATGGTACCTTAAGTAAGGCTCTGTTCGATACCTTCCCACACTTAACATCTTATCAAATCTTTCCTTATATGCAACCCAAACAACAGTAGTGTCGTATGGGTTGCATAACAAAACCAAATTCGTTGGTAAACCCATTAAGCATTGGTCTGGTGCAATTCAAGTGTGCAGTTGCATCTATAGTGGAAACTCTCTGGATCATATGTGTTTGTCAACGGAAATCGCGTGTTGCTACGTCGCAACCTCACAACATGTCGACAGAACAGGCTGCGTTATGCAGTCCGTCAGTACGGGTAACGCTGTTGAAGAGGACCATGTCAAAATGACCATAAAACAGAACTGAAAGTTTTTTTTTTTCTTCTTGCATGTGTTGAAACGAACATTCTTTGCGACTTGCTGTGATCAACATTAACATCACATTTCGAGCAGTTACGACTCATAAACGACAGTGGTATGTTACATTTCTTTCCGGTGATACAACACTGGAAAATGAACCCCGTGGTCACCGACCGACAGCAGTTTCAGACGAACTTCTGAAGAACACCGTTGAAACTGACCACGGCACTGTTCGCGTTACTTCAGACATGTGTGGTGTACACCATACCACTATTGTTGGGTGTCTGAACGCGAGCTTTGCAGTGAAAAGTTTGTACGCATGGATGCTACACGAGTTGACGCCGGTCAACAAGTACAAGGCACGCTGTCTTCAAGTTTGCATTTTCTTAGTCTAAGGAACAAACGGGAAGGATTTCTGCTTAGGATTGTCACGTCTGATGAAAAATGGACATGGTACGACAATCGGAAACGATCGCCACAGTGTGTTGATAGGGATCAGCGTCGACGGCACTTGCAAAACGTACTCTTCCACCCAAAAAACGTCGTTTCTGCTTGTGTAGTTGTTTGCCGACGGAGTGATTTATCATGTCTTACTCCTTCGTTGTGTCACTGCGGACCGTTACAAACTGAACTGCATGAAATTCACTGTCAACTTGAATCGTTGACACTGAAACCGTTTCTCCCTCACGATATTTCCCGCACTTATTTTCCATTGATCACCACCACCTTTTCCTCCAGTTTGATCACTTTTTATCAAAAGAAAAAAGTATCTAATTTCGGAGAGGTGCAACTGACAACTTCTTTGCATCACAAGATCCAAGCTTGTTTTTTTTTTTTTTTTTTTCGTACAGCCCAGTCATTGTCAGTGCGATAGTAAAGGTATGTGGATGCAGACGACGTCTACTTTGACTGACCAGGTATTGCTGATTTCATCTACTTGGTATTTGTAGGGTTTGTATGAGACACATATCTGCGGAATACTTGAATTGCGCCAACCCAATACGTATAAAAATACTTTTGTCCTATTTTCTAACCTGTTTTGTAAGGATCTTAAAGATACTAGAGATTCCTGCCTCTCTCTGCCAGGGACAAAAGTAATCAAAATCAATGCATGCATTGAAAATCTACGCCTGAACTAACATGATGAAAGGAACGTACAGTCAGCGCTAAAAGTTTCTACCCAGTTGTAAAATTTCTTTGCCCAATAGGTGTGGAATTGATACACCGATTTAAATACAGCTTCCTGTAATTTTCAGAAAATCACATTAAGTTATAATAACCTGTATCCAAATCGGACGATCCATCCCAAGGTTATTCGGAGAAGAAATTTTACTACTGGTTTCAAACTTTTGCCGCTAAGTGTACATCGAATGGAGAACTAACAACTTTTTTTCTGTCTGTTAGTAGAAAAAATATGGTTTGGTAAATACTTTCTCACTTTAGGTATCTTGACATTCCATGTTCAGTAACTTTATTTTAGGAACGTATGAATATTATTTTCAGTATGACTTTTTCCCGTTTTCCTTGGCCATTCTCTGAAGGTGCTGATGGATTGGAACTTAAAGAGAAATTACTACGGAAATTACCAAATTTTAATCAGTGATTTATCTTACTTCATGTTTTGCAAGAGCTCGTATCTGAAGCTGAAATAATCTTCTTTGTGTGCGCCGCCACTTAAGCTAATATGATGACTGTGCTAATACCAGGGTGGGTCCAAGAAGTTAGGAAGTTGGTGCTTAGTGATTCTGCGGCGAATTGCACAAGGGGACAGATATAATCTGCTTAAAGCAAGCGCTGCGACAATTGATGGTCAAGGTTCTTCTTATGCCTTCCTCGTAGTATAACAAACGTGTCGTAACCCAGGAAGTGATGAAAACGCCCTAACGCTTTTCCTACATGGACAGTAAGTAGAGGCGCAATATAACCGTACTAATAGCTTCATATTTCAAATTTATGAAAAACACCACCAAACGATTTAAAAAATAGATTTCTCCATGTTATTTATGGTTCAAGGAAATAGCTACAATGAACATACAAAATTCATCACTTTCCACAGCCGCGGTGGATCAGTGGTAGGGCGCGCACCTCTGGTGCTTGGGGTCCTCGAGGCGGTCCCAGCGCATGTCATGTGAGTTTTGTGGTGGACTAACATCGTGCGCTTGGGTTTCCTCCGTGCTTTCCCGTTTCCTCCCACGGTCTTCATTCCACCAATTCTCCTATCATAGCGCCTGAGCCAAAATTCCCTAAAGGCCTTAAATAACATTTAAAAAATCATCACTTTCCAGTAAATTCATGACAGTAAAATTCTAGACTTTATACTTAAATTCCATAATTATTTGTTTTTATATCGAAAGTAGATAATTATTGTATAATTTAAAATGTGAAGTACGTGATCGGTTGTTCTCAAGGGTAAAATGGTTCCTATTGAAAACTACTTTAGGTAGCCTTTACTAAAGTCATAATTGGAAGATCCTATTTTCAACCGAGAACACTGCATGCCATTTTAGTAGAACTAGCTTATTTAATATTGCAACGTTGCAGTCGTTTTACCGGCTATATACATGGCCTAAATCAGGGTTAGCAGATTGTTTTTTTTTACCAGCGGAGGACAATAAAGTTAAAAACGAAGGACAATTGCAGACTTTTTTCGGCCACCGGAGAACAAAGCTAAGATTGATAGACAACTACGGCTACCTTTCATTTAAGATCCAATACAGAAACACTGACGAATAGAAAATTCCTTACTTGCAAATTTCAATTTTTACAGGTTACGTAAATTTTTTACATTTCTATTGTATCTTCCTATCAAGTAATAAAACGTAATGAAAATAAAAAATGGTTACCAACTGCTGAACCATTTGCTTAATATTTCAGTAACTAACGTTTTATTAAAATTAAGAATTAGGAATACAGAAGAACGCATATTTCCAATTCTGAACTTTTGAACGTCGTTACTACAGGACGGAGGATATTTCAACATATTTAGAATAGGAGGGAGGACAGGATGACAAGATGAGAAAAATATATAAAAGAAATTTTTTTTAGAAAACATATTTTTCTTAAACAATTCGCACTAAAAAGTAAAAAATATTTTTTTATGCATGACTGAAAAGAAAAGCATGGGGCGCGCTCTCATTTACAGTCACTTTATGAATTTTTCAGTTGACGAGTTCCAAGTTTATATATATATTGTTTTCAAATTATTCCTGTGTTCGGATACTTTTGCTCAAGCTGATGTTTTGTGACCCAAATCTGAAAGTGTTCTGCAACCAATCAAATGCAACATACTTGCGGGTTAGTATTCGTTTTAGGATAAAAAAGTATACATTAAAAAAAATATTAAAATGTACTTTTAAAATAAATAAATATATGAAAGTAACAATGGAATGCTATATTGTCCCCCGACTTACGTCGCTGTGCATTACGTCGGGAAATGAGGTAAATTAACGTTCCAAGATATGAGGACACCATGAACCATTGTGAACTTAAGAAAAGAATGTAAAAAGGGAACAGACATGTAATCCGAAACAAGGACGTCTGGTAATTATGCCACAAATATGATCACGAATTCAGTGAATAAATGAAACGTGGACCGTCATACAGACCATGTAATTAATTGTTTTGTAATTTGGCACGTTCCATCTAATAGTTGTGCGGTGACGTCGTTTCAGTGCCAAGTTTATGATGTGTTTTTTTCTTTTCAAGTTTCCCTTACTAATTATGCCTTAATTATTTATTTAATTAAACAACATTGCATTTGAAGCTTCAACTATCCATGTTAAGTAAATAATTAACGTTTACAGCTTCTGTTCATGGATTTTTGTTGTAGGGGTAAATGTGAATCGTCATATGCTGTGTGTTGCAGAAGTGTGTACAGTTTTTCTTAATCAGCTGAATATTGATCATATCTACATAATAACATGCTGAAATGTATCCTGTTGTGTCATGAACGAATAGATAAACAAACAGTGACCTCAGCATTGAAGAATCGAAGTGGGAGCACAAGTTCCCACGTAACTGTTAATGCTGACATTTGTTTTATTACTCCCGTCTTATGACATAGCAGTAACAATAAAACATAACATTCATCAAAACATTGTGTTGTAGAATGTGCATGATGACGCTCAAGTGCTTTGTTGCGTTGTTTGTGTGATGAGCTGAAACATTGTTTTTATATTCGAGGACAGAAATACAATAATGAAAAAAAATCATTCACGCAAATGAACAACCAACTGCAGCACAGTTATTAATAAACATGATCGAAATCCCAGATTTTCCAGGTTTATATTTGTTTCACTTCCTGTTGGTAATTACTAAATAATAATTCGTGCGAAGTGCAATCGAACAGGTAATTAATGTGGTATACAGTGATCATGTTTCCTATTCAGTCCTTTTTCGTTACGTCTACTGGTGGTCAGTTTTTCTTTTGCAGTGAAGCGGAATCGTGGGAAATATTTATTTATTTATTTATCGAACACAACAGGTTAATAACCTAATTGTGGTGTTCAATATACAAATGTGACATTTTCTACATATACACAGAGATCTAATATACATATTTGGAGCTGCATGGTAGCATATTCTGCATAAAGTATTCATTATTTTATATAAGAATGGAATTGTCTTCTATTTATGTTAAATATATAAATCTCAGTACATTCTTTAAGAATACAATTATATAATGAGCACATTCTCCTAATAGGCGATATGTCCATTGCTTTAGTCTTTGGGCCGAGAGGTGGAAGACAGCATTACGCGGTCGAGTTACTCTATGTGGTACATACAGTCCTAATTCAGATAATAAGCTATCTGAGTCGATTTTACTGTGTAAGAGTTTGTGTAGGGAAATTAAGAGAAAACTAACTCTTCTGTTTTCAAGAGATTGTAACCTGTACTTATTTACCAGGTCTAAGTACTTTCAAATTTAGGATATATTCAAGTTTCTTTGTATGTCAAAAATCGTACAAATTTAGACTGTATAATTTCAATTTGCCGAGAGTTCTTCTGTGTATTAGGATCCCATACCATTGCAGCGTATTCTAACTTTGACCTCACATACGCTATATATGAAGTTTTTAAGACATCAACATTCGAGAAATCCCTTGCTTACCTCATTACAAGCTTCGCTAACAAGACTATTTATGTGCATGTCGAATGACAGATTAGATTTAACGGTTACACCAAGATCAGTAATAGAATTCACTCGAACTAGTGGAGAGTCATTAACATTGTACTCAAATTTTAAATAGTTTGATTTTCTTGTATATGACATTGCACAACGTTTAGTAATGTTTAATAATAACATGTTTGTTTTGCACCAGTTGGAGATTGCATTAATATCATTTTGTAAGGAGATTGGGTCCGATTCGGAGGAAATGCTACAATAGATTTTTAAATCATCTGCAAACAGAAGTTTGTTGGAGGATGTTATAACAGCAGGCAAATCATTTACAAATAATAAGAACAAAAGAGGTCCAAGTTTCGATCCTTGAGGCACACCAGAATTTACAACATATTTCTCGGTTATAATATTTTTGTAACGAAGACGGTGTTTACGGGGACACAAATAGGATGCTATTAACTGGCGAAGTTTTTCTGAGAAATTAGCTGGCTGAGGAGAATGTCATGATTAATGTGCCGGCCGGGTGGCCGAGCGGTCTGCGGCGGTAGACCATCGGCTCGAAGGTCCCTGGTTCGAGTCCCGGCAGGGGCATGGGTGTGGATTTTAACACTTAACAGCTAAAGGCGAATCGTGACGGGCCGAAGTCCAAAGTTACTAGACTGGCCCATATCAAAATAAAGTTTTATCATGATTAATGACATCAAAAGCTTGCGAAAAGTCTGTGTAAATTACGTCTACTTGACCTTTATTATCAATTTGCCTAGCTAAGAATTGAGTGAATTCAACAAGGTTAGTTACAGTAAATTTGTTTGGCAAGAATCCATGTTGGAAGGTTGAAATAATTGAGCGTACGTGTAAATATATATGTTCATGTTATATTATGGCAATTGGGCAATAATAATTTTAAAGATCATTACTTTGGCACCGCTTTTAGGGATGGGACAGATATCAGCAAGTTTCCATTTGGTAGGGAATTCGCAGGTAGCGAGTAACTTATTGAAAATTGATTGTAGTGGATATTTAAGAATTTCAGAACAGCCTTTGATATATAGGTCAGCCCCGAAATATATCCGAGGTTACAGTTTTTTATTGCTTTTTCTACGTCCTTCAGATCAATGCGTATCTAAAATTTCAGAACTATTGTGTTCAGTTAAAGTAAAATTATATTTTAACATAATGTATGCTACTTGAAAATGTTTCATGAATGCATTCGCAATAGCTGTTTCCTTACTTAATTGCTGTACCTCGTTATTTAGTATATTGCATTCTGACTTCCGTCTTTTATTTTTTATATATGTCCAAAAACTTTTGGGGTTAGTTAAAATGTTAGTATCACAATTGCACAAATAAGTTCTATAGGCTTCAGATATTTCTTTTTTGGAAAGAGTACGTAATTTTTTTAATGTATTATAGTGATAACTAACATCTCCGATTGCTTGTTTCTATTTTCTACGGTGGGATGCCTTTTTCTTGATTAGTTCAATAATGTTATTTGAAAACCAGATAGGGTACTTTAGTTCAGATCTTTTTCGTGGTATACATTTATCGAAAATGGCATTTAATGTATGATAGAAAGAATCAACAGCATCATCGACCGTTAAGCTATCCGATACACTTTCCTAATTAACTGATGCAATGTCACGATACAATTGTTCGTAATTGGCTTCGGAAAAGTTGTAATTAATTGTATGTGGTTTTGCTATATTTTTTATCCACTTGGTGTACATAAATTCAGCTGATAATGCAGGGTGATGAGTATCCTCAGGAACGATCGAGTCAGGTTCATGTGTTACAACAATACTGTGAAAGTTAGAAACCATTAAATTAATGTTTTACTATATTTGTTTTTAACATTGTTGAAAGATTTTAAATTGTAAAAGCTCATCAAATTATATAATTCATTGCAGGTTGTTGTTGAACTAAGAAAATCAAAATCAGTTCCTGTTAACTCAGGAATATTGTAATCGCCTATAGGAGAGTATTAGGAGAGTGCTGCTTTCTGGTGGTAATACACTATATAAAAATCAAAATAATATTGGTATACTGAAATAGGTGACGCAGGGACAATATAGACAACACACACAACTATATAAGTAATATTATTTACAAAAAGTATGGCTAGAATACAATCTATACCCGGGATGTCAGGGGAGGAATCTTTCTGCACTCGATTTTTTTTTATTTACAGCCAACAAAACTCCACCCCCAGATTTTTTACAAGCAGAAGAAAGATTTATCTCACTTCGTAACACAAAATACCCTGAATCAAAAAGTTCAGAGTCAATATGACTATCGGTGAGCCAAGTCTCGATTAATGAGAAGGCGTGGTAGTTATTGTTTAAAATGTTTTCATACAAGGTGTTTATTTTAGTTCGGAGGCCGCGAGTATTTTGTACGTATAAGCTAAAGTTTGCTTGCTTCCCAGAGGTTGCACTTTTTGTCGGATTCGCTGAATCGCTTCTCCCCACCCGTCACAATCATCCCTTCTTACCTGAAAACTTTATCTCAGCCATAAGAGCTTGATTTGCCGGCAATGGAACTTCTGGTGACAACTCCTGGGTTCAAGGGGAAGAGGGAGAAGAGGGAGTTGCTCTATTCATTGCAAGAGTGTTGGTTTTCTTGAAAGAATTACCTGTCTTGATTTTTTCAGATTCATTTTCACCTCTTCTCTCTCGCACTGTTACTAGCAGGAACCGGGAATTGAGTTGAAATACTTTCACTTCTTGGTTGAGATACTTGTAAATGCGATGATTTTGTACTGCTCGCCGGGGGTTCACAAGAGGGGATGGTGGGGCGGGAACTAGATGACGTTTGTCTTGACTTATCTGCAGAAACCACGTTTCCTTCTTGCAAGTTGGATGCCCTCGGGGTTTCAGCTGTCTGTGAACTAGCTTCTGTCAATGACTTTCTTGCTTCACTCTGTTCACGGTTCATAGGTTGGTCGTAGTGTTCACGATTGTAATTTTCTTCCAGCTCAAACAAAGAAAATATTTTGTCATCAACCCACAAATACCTATACTGAAGATAAGCGAAGCTGCCTCTCTTTGTGAATTCCACTAGGTAAGGTTGAAGCTTCAAACGCTCACTGCGGACTTTGAGAAATCCTGTTCTGTGTAAATTCTCGTTCCTCGTAGTTCGTTTCTATTTTTTAAAACTGTTTCTTTTGTTTTATAAGACAAGAAATAACATATGATTGGTCCCATCGCGTTTTCTACCTATGCAAAGGTAGCGCTGGATGCATTGTTCACTTAATGTTATTTCCTTAACACTTGCTTTACATTTTCTTCCCAATTCTCAGTGCGCTCTTCCGGAATACCGTGAATTACGAGATTTTTACTACGTGACGTGTTTTGTAGGTCATCAATCTTATCTTCTAGATAATGTATGTGATCCTGAAGTCTATTAACTTCATTAGAGACGCTCTTTAGTGCACTTTCCATATTCAAATTATTTTCCATTATATAATTTAATCTTTCATTAGTTTGGTTTCTGAAGCTATCTGCTCATTCGAAGCATAAACAATGTTGAGAATTTATTTAAGAAATTTCAGTCTTTTGATAGTTCGGAGGAGGTCCCGGATTTTATTCACTATCATAGTTACTAGGCCTGTATACTATCGAAAGAGGTGTATAACTGTAAACTTAGCTTCCCCCGTGCCTCGTCGTGACTTTTAGGTTTAGTTTTTACAAATTAAACGCATTTTTCAGAATTGGATTGTTTTTATAGCCTTTGGCATCTCTGGCTCAGGTCGGTTTGGGGAAGGTATCAGCCAGGGCCTTGCTTAAAGTATCGTCCCGGTATTCGCCTCTTGGAGCTGAGGGAAATCCTGGAAAAGTCCAGTCACACTGTTAAAATTTTCCGAAACATTCCTGGAAGAAATTACGAAACCATAGCTGCCTGGAAATTCTAATTAAACAAAAAACCAGCAATCATTGTTTTCAGGAATGTTTGGAGCAAAGAGAGAATAAATAGAAACCTCAAGCGAGCTTTGAATGCAGGCTCTTCAGTTGGAAGTGCAGCGTCTGACTGATGGGACTAAGCTTCCAGTGATAAAGTACTAGATCAAACAGTATTTAGTCAGAAAGAAGTTGCCCGAAGCTCGAATACATAAACAAAGTTACTCTGACGAGACTTTAATCACCTTTTCTATTTGTCAGTTAAGGATCGCAATCTCCATTCACTGAGAATATTTCCCATTTCTGCTAACATGCGTGATCAAAATGGCGGCAACGAACACTTGATCGGAATTCCATGTTTGATTACGATTGTTTCTTTCTGCGCATGTGCGAACATCACACTGGAAGTGAAAACTCAGAATTTCCAGTACCACAAAAGGATACAAAGAATAAAAGTTACTGCAACATTTGAGGCGTATGCGCGAACAAACATCTAAGTGACATTTCTGTTTAAATGGAGTTATTTACTAAGCAGAGGTCTCTGATGTGTCCTTGATATGTATTTGCCCTTGGTTTGAGCATATTGCAACAAATAGCCCCGGTATTAAAAAATTGTGGAGGGAAATGCGACCTCGGAATGGCCAAAAAATTAGAGCGCTCGCTTTGTGTGTTCGTGGTTCATTGAACGCAGTGGTTCGGAGTACCAAAAACTGTAGGTCCCATCCATAAAATTTAACCTGTGTGCTCTGGTTGCCATATTTATATTGGTTCAATTGTGCCACAAAACTTGTTGAACTTGTCTAAATCTGTAAAATAGCAAAATCTGGCAACATGGAAGCGATGGAATACAACAAACTAAAAATGTTGATTTTACTACTCTGTAAAATGTAGGTTCGGTATATTATACAATTTTTTTTTGAGCTAGCAAAATCTACACATCAGCTAAATGCTAAGAATCTGACTACTGTTTAACTTTATTTAAGACCTTTAGGCAACTTTGGCTCTAGGGTTGCCAAGCGTTTTGAACAGGATAGTCCGATTTGCGTGTAATGGTCCCGTGTCCGATTACAAGTTCAAACAAGTTACATTAGAGGTCTGGTTTTGAGAGATATTTCCAGATTAGGGCATTTAAGAGAAAGTCTGTGGGTGAAGACTCACAATTTTGAAGTTCGTCCCAAAGCGCAAATTGTAACTTATTCTGGATCTGGTGAAACCATTGTTGTAGAATCCTTTCATTTCTAACTATTTTGGACCGAAAATATCTACGTGATATTTGCCTCATCACTAACTAGTTTTGTTTTCACTTTGAGAACTACATTGTATCATAATGGTGAATATTCATCTTATATGGGCTATATATAAGATGTTCATTCGATATTTAATATGGCTGCGTGAATTAAATTATGACTATATACATATAATCATAGTTTAATGGACGTAGTCATGTTAAATATGGAATGGACATTATGGATCATGACTTATTAAGTGGTAAATTATTGATCTGCAAAAAGTAATTTGAAGCAAATGTAAACTTACTTTTTGATATTTTATTGTTCAGGTATCACATAATTTTCTATAGTAATTTGACCCGACGTTAGTTGGCCCTGAGGAAATAACATCGAAGCCCTGCTGCCTGCCCTGTATGACTTTTCATAACTCAAAAGCCTCCTTTACCGTTATTTTTTACAGATATGGATGAATTTTCATAAGTCTCTCAGACAATTAGATATTTGACATAAGAAACACCATGCGCATTGTTAAGTCTCATGTCACTGAATTTTAAGTTGTGTTTGAGGAAATAGTGAAGTGAGTGCAGTAATGATTCTTTGTGTTTTGCATGTCCGGTTTGTAAACTGAAATAAATCGAAATGTTCGGTTTTTAGAAAATATAGAGTTGGCAACCCAATTTAGCTGGCTATTGTTCTTTGAATTATCAGTAAATATAATTATTTACTTTACTTTCTTTTTATTTCAGGTAAGTGAATGAAAGGAACTTCATAACCTCCAGAGTGTACGACGTAGAGAGAGAGAGTGCTTATAGTTCTGCTCACTTGATGACATAACTGTAAGTTACTATTGGCTCAGTGAATTAGAGAGCGAATGTGAATTTCATTATACATTAGTAGTCTTTCTAAGTGGAAGTTTCCTCGCATTAGAATCGAACCAGCGATCATTTAAAGTAATTTTCCTCGAAAGCCAGAGTGAAATAATATAAATAGTCGAAGTATATTGACTCACAGTTAACATACGTTGGATATTAGTTATAGTCGTCTTCAAAGGAAAACTGTCAAATTTGTGGACGCGCCTTTCGCTATCTAATAGTTTCTTCAATACAATATATTATTATTATACACTGTGTACAAGGAATACAATTGGTATAAATGTACTGAAAATGAAATTATACTAATATAATGGTGTGGTAAGTTATGCTAATAAAGTGCAATATTATGTTAGTGAGTAGGTGATTAATAATGAAAGCTAACACAATCAAAGTCCTGGCTGTAGTCTTTGATGCAAGTCTTAGTTTTATTAAATATATTGATAGCATTACATGTGAAGCCAGACAATGGATAAGGTTCATTATCATTATCTGGAATGGGTATATGCATGCGGATACGTACGTTAAATTATAGAAAATCGTAGTGAGAACAAAATTAGAATATTACACTCAGACTTGGAAGGACCTAACCAAGACTTAAAAGAACAAAATAGAAACAATACAAAAATATTTACTAGAATATTTTGTTATAAACTTAATTTACCGCATTTTAATTATAATTATAAATATTGGTGTGAGACATTTAATTTGGAAGCTCTCGAATTGAGGACAGAAAACTTAGACAATAAATGTTTTGAGAAGATTTTAGATAATAAAATATAAAGTACTTATTTTACAAAGCTTAAGTTTCAATGTATCCTTGTACAACAGAAGAAAAAAATATATTACAACTACTGCAAAAGGTTCTTCCATTGTCAAACGCTTGGTTAGAAGCTGCGAGAGAGTTATAACGAATTTACTAATTTTTGGAAAGAAACTGATTTGTAATAATAATTGTTTTCTAGTTTGTTTTAACAGTTTCCTTTGTGCCTTTTATACTCACTGTAATATGATAACAGTGGGTGGTCAGTAGTATAACAACAGCCCTGCACTCCACATTTGCATATTTTAATTATTAAATACGTCCTTGTAGCTTGAATTCTATAGACGCCACGCAAATGTACTCCGTGGATTGTCAGGTGGCTATTTGAGACACCCTTTCTTGAATGAATCTACGAATCAAGTTGTAACAAGAGTTTCTTGGACGAAAAAATATAGACAGCAGCCCTGCACTCCATGATTTAATTACGCATTAATTGAACACTTGGTTATTGTCTGAATTCTATAGACGCCACGCAAATGTACTCCGTGGATTGACAGGTCGTTATTTGAGACACTCCCTCTTGAATGAAACTAGAAAACAAGTTGAGACACGTATTTTTGAATGAGACTTTCGCTGTTGCCTTGCTCCTGCATTGTATTGATTTATTCAGAAAATAATTATACATTTTTTGTTACTCACAACCCTTGCTTCTCACCCCTTTCCCTGGCTAGGCACAGAAAAATGTATAACAGAATGCCGCAAGCCATGTTTGCCCTTTCTTTGAAAGAAGAAAAAGAAGAACATCAAATTAATAAGTTTTGAAAAAAATAATAGTGGGGTTGGCTTCAACGAGATACCTACAGGCGCAAAGAAATTAATTTAGTTTAAGAAGAAGAAGAAAAAAAGCAGAAAGGGTGGGAATGATTTTTTTTGAAAACGAAATAAGAAATAAAATTATTATTGTCCATCGTTGATATGAATGCAAGAAACTTCAAGTACCTTTGAATATGACACACAAATAAATATATTTAGTAATTACATTAGTTTGATTAACAATTAACTAACTGGCATGAATTTAACTGTTTTGCTGACTTGCGTTGAAAGAAAAGAATGGTATTGCGGCAGATCCAATGGTTAAAGTTTAACTTGCTCCAAGTGTCAGAGTTTGTTACCTTGTGGCAGATCCACTGCTTAAAGTTTAAGTTGCTCCAAGTGTCAGAGTTTATTACATTGCGGCAGATCCACTGTTTAAAGTTTAAGTTGCTCCAAGTGTCAGAGTTTGTTACCTTGTGATAGATCCATTGTTTAAAGTTTAAGTTGCTGCAATTGTTAGATTTTGTTGGCTTGTGGCAGATCCAATGGTTAAAGTTTAATATTAAGGTTGTTGTGGTATAGTGGTGATGGTTACTGAAGATAATACTTGGACGGGTATTGAAACATTTGACTAATGCTGACTGATAAATACATATGTGAAGACTTTAGTTGTTTGTTTTAGGAATAATGCTGGTGGTTGAATGCGAACAAAGGCTTTCATTGACTTACTGTTGATATACATTTGGACGTCTACTAGACCGTTTGTTGTATCTTATTGAAACAAATGTGTAATATACTGGTTTTTGAACCTAGGAAAGCGCTGATAAATTGCACAAATCTTGAATATAACATGGTATTGACATATACAAGAACTGACACAGAAACAAGAACCTATTGTGCTGAATAAAATGTAATTTGACTAAATTTGCATAGAAAAGCTCCTGAAAGCGCTGGTAAATTGTACAAATGTTGAATATAAGTTGGTATTGAGATATACAAGAACTAACACAGAAACAAGAACCTACTGTATTGAATAAAATGTAATATTGACGGAAATAGTACTAAAAGCTGCCGAAAGCGTTGGTAAATTACAGAAAGATAGCATACATGAGCAAAATTATTGAATATTGTTGAGATATACAGAAAATGAGATAAAAGAACATGTGATTTTACTGAATAAAATACAATTTGAATAAACTCGAACTGAAAACCTTCCGAAAGCGTGGGTAAATTTGAAAAGGTTTGAATGCAGGACGTAAACCTGATGACGAAACGTGAATGTTGTATATACTGGTTTTGAAGCTAGGAAATGTATTTATTCTGGTTTTGCCTTTGATTTTTAAAAAGTCGCCATTTTATAACTAATATGGCCGACATAAAATCTATTTTGCACATCGTTTGAGCTACAGAACTGAAATTTTGTATAAAGACGTATTGCCATTATTAGATTGAAGAAATTTAAGAAAAGTTTTTATAAGTCACCATTTTAAAAAAATATGGCCGTCGAAATGACGTTTTGATAGAATACAGAGCGTAAACGGCTAGACCTAGAAACTTGGTAGAAACATTGACTACTGCAAAAGAATTACAAACATATTAGAAAATTGTACAAAACTCGCCATGTTTAAAACAAATATGGCCGCCGAAATGATGATTTGATAGAATACAGAGCCTAACCGGCTAGAACTAGAAACTTGAAACTTGGTAGAAACGTTGATTACTGCAAGAGAATTGCAAACATATGAGAAAACATTTTATAAGTCACCATCTTTAAACAAATATGGCCACCGAAATGATTTGTTGAAGGGATACACAGTCTAAACGACTAGACCTAGAAACTTGAAACTTCGTAGAAACGTTGACTACTGGAAAAGAATTACAGACATACGAGAAAATTGTACAAAAGTCGCCATTTTTAAACAAATATGGCCGCCAAAATTATTTTTTGAAGGAATATGCAGCCTAAACGGCTAAGTATAGAAACTTCAATTTTGGTAGAGACGTTGATCAGTACAAAAGAATTACGAAAATGTAAGAAGTTTTTGGAGAAGTCGCCATTTTAAAACAAATATGGCGGGCGAAAGAACCATTTTCCATACAGTTTCAGATAGAATCCTAAAATTTGGTATAAAGATATATTTTGACGAGTAGATTACGAAAATGTAAGAAGTTTTTGGAAAAGTCGTTATCTTTAAATAAATATGGCCGCCTAAAAACCATTTTGTATACCATTTAAGCTAATGAGCTGAAATTTTATATGTACGTACGTTATGGGTAATAGATTAAGAAAATATAACAAAAGTTTTGAAAAATAGCCATTGGTTGTGCTAGATAAAATATTTATTGAACCCAACTAAGGATGGATATTGCTGTCAACTCGAATGACTTAAAGAAATACGTTATTCATGTAACATTGATGGTATTTGAGTTGTGCAAATGTGGTTTAAAGCATTTGTTTTGCTTATATTTTATTGGACAA